>CAUOFW020000001.1:4699463-4704570 GCA_963454935.2 Ilex paraguariensis
CATCATCCAGATCAACACACAAACTAGATTCCACAAAGGCCCAACAGTACTATACCATAATTTCTTGTAAGATGTAGATTTTGTCTTTATTTATTAATATCAGTTAATCAAGAAGATAATAAAGTAAAATAACATAATAAAATATAAAAACTTTCCATGGCTATTGTAAAAAGAGAATTTCACCCTCATCTATTGGTTGGTGTACATTGCTATTCTTTTGAGGAATTCATTATGAAAGGTTGTCTGTTATATATATATATATATACTTGATAGGGCATCTTTGGGAAGGATATCATTACAACACCCCCATTTACCTGTTGATGTCATGACAAAATTAAAAGTGTATAAATATCTGAAAAAGTGGTAACTTGAATCCAAATGGAGGTAAGTACACAAAAGATGAGGCTATCATTTCAAGAAGTGTTAATATAACTCCAAAAGATTTAAGTTCACACCCAAAACTTGTAAATGCTTCTCAGACGCTGCAACTTTTCAAGTTTGTAGTTCTAATGTGACTGAAATTGATCCTTATGTTCAGGATCTATCATTAATATTGGAAATCGATCCCCAATGTGGTAGGATAGATCAATGTGTTAGTTTTGCTAATCATTTTGTTCACCAAAACCAATCTTCATGTTTTGGGGTTTATCATTAATATTAGAGATCAATCCCAAATGTGGTAGAATCGACCAATGAATTGATTTTGTTAATCATTTCTTTCATTGGTTTGATCCTAAAATATTGGAATGACTCAATGCGTTTTCTTTCCATCATCACGTTGTTGGGGTTAGATATCAAAGGCTTGGGATGGATCAATATGTTTTGATTGGTATTGTGTTTGAGTTTACGATTCTTTAGGGTGATGTTACTACCTTGGGGTACACTAACCACTTTTATAGTTTTTTTTTTCACTTTTATAGTTAGATTCAGTTATGAACCTATTACCAAAGTATGGTTATTTTAAAACAAAAACACCAATCTACTGCACTTTTGACCTGATTTATCGATCTATTGCACTTTTTGAAAATGAAATCAACAAATCCTTGAAACTATCAAGAATCATCTCAATCATAAACCCTTTAAAGTAACCTTTAATCATCTCAATCATACACCCTTGAAACTATTATTATCCAAAAGAGTAAAACTATTGTCGAACTTTTCAAGTCTGTACCCAATGAATATAAAAAATCAAAATTACGAAAAAACATTCAAAATGAAGAGACTTTATTTCTTTTGCTGGAATAGAAATATAAGATTCTATTTTATACAACATAAAACAAACATAGAACAAAATATTTTTAATGATGACCATATTCCTAACAGCATAGTGGTGTGCCATGTAAGCAAAGAGTAGCAGAGATAAATTTTTCATAATGATCATCATCACTTGATTCTTCAAAGTTAGAAGTTCATTGTCAGAAGCCACTGATCGATCGGATAATATTGCATAAATAGGCTCTATAGGATCTGAATGTTCAATCTTTGCCTTCCTTATAAGGTGGAATCGATTTAGCCGTCGTTCCATCCGATTATTTTTAAGATCAAGAGTTGCAATGATATCATTGTAGTTATCCGTTCACCATTCCACATACATTTCAGCTAAATGTGCCTGTGTTACTCGTAATCCTTGCCAACGACTTCATGCTCACATCACTTGAAATAAGATTTGGACCAACTTGGTCCCAATAAGTGGTAATAAAATTCTAGAGGAAAAATAGTGGTTGCAGGTCTATTCATAACATGGCCGACTTCAGTGAAAGGGTTATAAATGTTGATTGACTCATTCTTAAAGAAATGTAATTTTTCATACCACATTCCTCCATTCGGATCTGTGTAATTACCGGGTTCTAGTGAACTGAATGAAGAAAATATTTGATGATGCCGGTGGCTGGTCGAGAACGATTCAACATTTGTTTTGCTTGAAAACCCAATTGATGATGTTGTTGACATTTTAGTGTAAGGTTTACACTGCAGTTACTTATTTTTATATAAACACAAAAGTAAATTATTTTAGTATTGGAGGCATTGAACTGAGTTGTAACTTATTGTAGTGAAAAGATATTGATGAGTGAAGAATGATAGTGACTAGACATTGATGACATAACACTGATAGGCAGTACTAACTGTGTTGTGTTACATTAGTAAGATTGGCCATAATATGCAATGCCTTGTCAATTCAACGTCTATTGTCACACAAAATTCTGACAATGTGCATGCAAAGGGTTAGTGATGTGCATCGTTCAGTTTTGAGTCAAATCACTAGTGTTGAACGATTAGTCAACTCACCATATTTCAAAATTTTTTATCCACAACTAGCAAAATAGTGACTATGACTAGCATCACAATGTCATTATAAATTCATTGTGTGGGTTTCTCTCTTTTCATACATACCAACTGTAAGCATGAGTTATCATTGGGCGTTAGAGGATGAATTATTTTATCCTCTAAATCCTCATTTACTTTTCTCACAGAGGTCAGTGAATAAAATGAAGGAGGAATGGCAATATCGTTTGAATGAAAGGGAAGTTATGAGTGAAGATTTGCGCACTTGCAACATACGTAGCCTCGTCAAATTGCCATTAATATGCCTATTGACACCACAACAATTGGAATGTGCATTGTGGCGTATTCGAGTTGAAAACAACTGTTTGAAAATATGGAAAAATCGGTACAACCTCCATCGAATTGTAGGCAGCCATGCTGCGAAAGGTTTGGTTGAGGAAGCGCGCTTGTGCTTGCAGTTGTCCATGGAAAGAGGATGCATTTCTGACGTTGAAATGTTGGACAAAGAAGGTTTCCCATGAAGAAGATTCCTCGATCAATAGCCATAGTTGTAATCATGCTTATATATTTGTACTAATGTGTTGTGGTAGTTTATTTGTATTTTCATTGTGCGGTCCTAAAATATAATGTATTGTTTGTTGCTTATGCTATCAAAAGCATTTAAGTGGAGAAAAACACGCAACATAACAATGTAACCAATATAATTGTATCATACATTTGAAACAATAAAAACTACAGGATGGAATTAAGTACGTATTGTAAATACTGACTTTAAACATACTGCGTTTGAAAAAAATTCGGTAGAGTTTCCCTAAAACTTTGCCCTACCAAAATTAGTTTGCCCTATATGCACAATATCAAAACAACCACCACCACAATTCCAATAGTCCACAACAAAAACACAACCAATACCTCCACAAACACCCCGCCATACGACTACAAAAATACTACTACAATCAATATAGTATGACTTTAGTGATATACAGAACATTGAAACTACTCTATTATATACATGTGAATAAAATCAAAAATTGATCAAACATGATAGCACTAAGTGCCACAAGATGACTTCATCCTGAGCCGTTTTGGACGACATCCCTTTAACAAAGAAGGATCCCCCTAGACCATTTGTGATACCAGATCTCCAACTGTAGATATTCTAGTACTATCTCTACCTCTATCTCTACCTTGAATGTCTCATCCTATACCACCGCGACCTCTAACACCTCAAAATCTGCCACCTTGACCTTGAACCAATGAAATAAGACGGGTAAGTGGAGTTATAACACGCTGCTGTGACCTATGTACAACTGTAGGAGTTGTAGCAACTCTTGTACCAAGCTCTTGATAATTTGTTGGTTATGACATTTGAACATCTGCCAGAGGTGATGTCAATAATGCCTCATGAAAGATAGGTAGGGTGGGCAATATAACTCCTAAAGCATCGGATATGGATGTGTCTGATCCAACTATGGGAGAAACATGCACTGCGGTATACTCATATGGTATGTCGGTCTTCGTAGAAGCCTGTGTATAATGGGGTTGTAGTATGTGTTGGGGTATGTGGCGGACTTGTAGTCGAGGGTGTTTTTGAACGAACAATGGATGGTTTCTATGGTTGTTGAGGTGTACTAGGTCCTATTATCTGACAATCTATGCTCAAATCTGTTGTCAGCTCTGGTACACTCAGGTCTAGTACTGTGTCGACATCAGCATCTACACAAACAATAGTACGAGGAAGAGGAGGTCTTTATTCTCCAACAACAACACCATGAGGCCTCGTACATACATTGAGTGGTGCACGCGGTGCAGTATGTGGTATAGATAGAGGCTCCTCGTGGATGGTATAATGGAGACGATGCTCCTCTCAAACCACCTTGAGGTAGGTGGAGCTAAGAGATCAGACGTCACACAATGCCTGTGCATGTGATGTGTCTTTATCATCCTCAAGGGCATCATGTGCGATCTGGTGAATCTGTACAAGTGTACGCTCCTATAAATGTAAAAATTACTTACACTAGGACAACATCAATTATGTATTTGTAAATGATGCTTTTGTTGACCAATGAACACATGTATTATCTTACCAGTATCTTAACGATACTACCTATAGGCTAGAATCTGATAAGTGGCAAATCTAATGGTAGGCTAGAATCTGATAAGTGGAAAATCTAATGGAGGTCCGATCAATCATTGTAACACCCCGCATTTTCTTTTATATATGTATATAGATATATAGTAAATAATTGTTGTAAAAATGGGGATATGTGTAGTGATGTGTGTTTGAATTTGGTAGAATGAAAAAGGGATGAACAGTGCACTGGCTGTAACATCAAGCTCGATTTCGACCTTGATGCAGTCCATATCTCTCAAAACTTAAAACATGAAATTTGTAGAGCTCTCTCTTAGGATTCCATATCACCTTGAATCATCTCAATCGGAACTAGGAGGAAGGAGTTATGTCCATATTACGAAGTAGTGTCTACACTGTCCAAAAATCTGTCCGGCAGACTACCTTTCGCTAATTTCATCATAACTCTTTATTGGAAAGTCCGAATTGTGCACCGTTATTTTTGTTAGAACCCTAACTCGTATATCTTTCCAACCATATAGGTTACACCTCCTAGAAATACCTGAGTCAAATCAGTTTATTCTATGAAGTTGACCAAAAATCTGCACAATGGTGCTCCTTGGATAGTAAAGGGTTGTGCTTTCTTATTAGACCTTGAAGGTGTAAAACCCCATATGTTTACATTAATATATTAATGTACTTGTTTAGTGATTCTTCTATATGTAATGACTTAAGAATAAACCATATATATAT
>CAUOFW020000001.1:4707353-4724711 GCA_963454935.2 Ilex paraguariensis
GACTCTACAAGAACTTGTTGGAAATGGTTATGGTTGCTCATTGTGACTTGGGTTTACTGTTCATTTAAATTATTGCGAATGTTTAAACTTGAGATCTGTTTCAAATGTCACGGTTTTACTTCAAATGTTATATGATATTTTGGAAAATAAGACCGAACTGTTTTACTTGTTTTCTAAACCTTGTATGAGTATGGAAGGAATGTTGCTACAGAGCTTAGTGCTCATCCCCTACAAATAATATCTTTTCAGATTTCGTCTATGAGGAGGAGTTACAAGTAGATGAACCAGTGCATGGGGAAGCTCCCCTAGAGGGGAACGGGGGTCCTGAACTGGATGCCTAGAGTTATATTTCTTTTGTACTAGACTAGAGAGTTTATTTTGAAATCATGTAAAGTCTAGTATTTTGTTATTTCACTGCAAGTGTAATTTAATTCTTTTGGGAATATATTTGTCATACTTGGCCTATTCTTTTGGGATGGCATTGTGGATATGACATATGATGAATGAAGGTTTATTTTATGATGGATAAATAGACCCGGTGTGGTCAATAGTTATGCATATGTGGACCCGGTGTGGTCAATTGTAATATAATTGTACAGGTTGTGTTTTGGGTAAAGCTCCCCGTACAAAGGAGACTGCCCAAATTTTGTTAAAATATGAATGGTTGATGAATGAACTTTCGTTGTGATGAATTTACGTAATGCTCTCATGGTGTGAATGGTTTTTAGAATGTAATGTCACCCAAGGGGGTTTTTGGGGCGTTACAATCATCGAGTGATATGGATGTACCAAACCATGTACGCATCACTTATATCTGTCATTGATGTATGTGTCTTCACTGCAATAAGATGCTCTCGCCAATGGAACTAGACATCTACAGAAGATTGATGCACAAGACTCCAATTATAACCACCCTTGACGCGTCGATCTGTAGCATAAAGTGCAGTCCCAGTGTTGCATGGCTCAAGTATAATCTGCCTTGATCCAAACTATTGCGTGACACGATCAGGGAAATGCCACTCCACTATTACAAAGCATATAAGTGGTGCACATGCCATCCATATGTTGATCCCAATCATTTAGTATGCCAGTAAGTCTACTATGGCATCTGGAGTATATGTCATCCACACAATCTACAACAAAATAAATACTCAATTTAAATGTAAGTCTAAGCACGTTTGAAATTAAAATTTAGTCTACATTGGTGTACAATTCCAACCTTCTCACCGCGCATCTAGTCTAACTGATCTCTATAATGTTTGAGGACATGTCTAGGACTGTGTACATAGGATGTTATACGTACATTCCACTTGCAACACAAAATAATGCATGAAAAGATACTGATATCTCAAATATTAATCCATCTTAAATACCTGTTACCCAATGGACCCCTAGGTAATGGATCATGATGCTCAGGAATCCCCTCCGGAGGATTGGTAGCAATGGGTACCTCTATAGGAATCCCATCATTAGGCTTCTTATGAATGGGAAATGCATCAGGTATATTTGCTGCTATTGACTGATGTGGTAATACTCTTTCAGGATGGATATGAGTAAGTCGCTTCCATGCCCAAAGCTATTTAATTTAATATAACATAATATTCAGTTTTCGATGGGACAAATACATGTATTTATATTTACATGTAAAGTAAATAGTACCTGCAATACAACTAGCCGTCCTCCAATGTCAGATGTGTCTAGTTCAATGACGTGACACATCTCAAGGTACATATATGATAGAGCTGGACTACCCCGACTCAGTCTTCTAGAAACATCTATGTCCTCGAGATGCTGTAAGTACAAAAGCCCAACCTTGTTCTGGGACTTGTTTGAAAAAATGTATGCCCCAAGGAAAAGTAGAATGTAGGCACAAACATATCGATCAATGGTGATGGCATTAGCATCATCTCAGAGCAGCTCAACAAATATAGTAGCCAAAGCGGTCATCTTAAGTCAAGATCCAAAAAAAGTAGTATCCAGTGGTCTAATGCCTAGATGCTAGTCACAGTAATCCTACCACTCATGCACTGTACAGTGTGTGTCAACACTTGTCACTACAACAATGTCAATGGGGAGTCCAAAAAATATTGTCATGTCCTGCAATATCACAGTCGCCTTGCCAACAGGTAAATGGAATGTATGCATCTCCACCCTCCACCGCTCCACTAGTGCAGTGGCCAAATGGTGGTCGAGCTGTATAAACCCAATAATATGTAAATATAATATCAAATAATTTTCCTTTTTCATCATGTCGAGTTTGGTTTGCATGACTTATTTTACTTTTTAAACTTATTAATATATTTTGAAAGTGAAAACATAAACGGTTACTTTCTAAATTTTCTAAATGGTAAGGACCTCAGAGCTGCTATGTTTAACACGCATGAAAAAATCCAATCCTACACATCTTAATTTTGCAATCAAATTTCTACAATGTAAAGACTTTTCCTTCCATTAGAAGTGCCTTGAAGTTATGATTTAGCATTTGTCAGGAAAAGAAACAGAATATACTAGGTCTTTTGTGTTTTCTTCTAAACCATGCGCCAAACATAAGCAAGTAGGTGTAAACATAATAAGATTCCTAATAAGTAATATTGTAGAATAAATCAATCTTTTTGTTTTCACTATGCCAATAATTTCTTGGAAAATTACCAACACTTACACATGTCCAAGTTTCATGATCCAACATGAATAAACTGAATAGAAATCCTTGCAAAAAAAAAAATTTAATTCAAATCATTCACATTGCTATTCCCAAAATAAGACTTGGTTGTACATAGATTGTCTAGTTAGATGCTTGCTCAATTCATTTAAAAGATTGTTCATTTTTTCATTCTAGACATTTAAAAAAAAAATGAAAAAAAACACTTTATCAACGTATAGACAATTCTTTGACATTCTATAAATTTTGGGTGGGGGTTGACAACAAAAAACCTGCAGTTCCAAGAAAAAATAGCTTAGAAAGTAAAACAACTTCGATTAAGTACATGTATTCTATCCATATGAGAAATATCAGCTACTTGTTCAAAGAGGAATCCACAATGTTATATATAGAATTCCCTACATTAAATGCATGTATTTTGTCCATATGATAGTCAAATTATCTGGAAACTAAGGCCTACCCTAATTTAACTTTAAGCATAGCTGCATCTCTTAGTCAACCACACTTGGTAATTGTAGAAGGTAATAGTAGAATACTGGCATTTCCTTACAATGTACTTGTCAAATGTGAGTTTCTAATGGAAATTCAACTCCCAATCTACTACTATAGTTGGAAATTCAACTTCTATCCAAGTCAACTAAACCAAGGATATCTATTGGAATTGTCAAATAAAAATTGATAACAAAGCCTTATAAGAAATAAAACAAAGTTAATTGAACCCATGTTCTTGATGATCCATTGAAGTTAAACTATACAGAATAGATCTCCCTTAAGGAAAAAAAAAGGAAGTTCTAAAGGGGACACTGAAGTTAAACTAGTAGTAGATGCATTGCAAAAGATATAACTTGTGAATTAAAACATTATGGAATAAAGCAATTCCATCATGAGATATATATTTCACATATTTGTATTCATAATTCATGTATTCAAACTGTAACTCATAATACCTTTATAATGTAAATTTTTGAAGCAAGGATGTAGTTCAAATCAATCAACCAAGCAACACTTTGAGGAGTAGTAATCGGGATTGGGCAATGGGGATTGAAATATTTTTTAAAATGGGGATTTTTGGAATTATAGAGTGAAGAGTAGAGTACTTGGTTAAATAGAACGCCTTCTATTTACCTCGTGAAGCCCTGTCTTCTTATTGCTTCAAGCCTAGCCCATAGGTGTGTACCCATTGATTGCAAAATTTGACAAATCAATGATTATGCTAGGGCCTAAGACGAATCTCAGAAGTGGAATTAGGGCACAAATGAACCTTAAGTGAATCTCACAGACAACTTTAGTGTCTTCTTTGAACAAGGTTAGGGCTATAGTTTGGATTGCTTAGTTAGGGGTGTGCATTTTAAGGGCTTAGCTTGGGAGATGGAAAACAAAGAGAATAGGGAAGAAAGAAGAGAGAACAAGCACTGAAAAAGAAAGGGAAAGAATGATCTTTGTTTCCACAGAGAGGAGAGAGGGAAAACGAAATAATAGAAATGGAGCCTTTGTTTGGGGTTCAAATATTCGACTAAAAGTGGATTCACTAGATTCGCTTCATTATATAAATCGAATTTGGGGAACCCTCTTTTTTTACCTTGAAAGAGCATTTTAAGAATATGCTTATTCAAATGAAAGCGGATTCCACAAATATGCTTTAAAGGGTTGATGGCTTCTAAAAGTGGATTTGTTGATACCACTTTCTACTAAAATCATAATTGTTGATTACGCTTTTAAAAACTGCAATAGATCCGTATATAAGTTCAAAAGTGCAGTAGATTGGTGTTTTTGTTTGAAATTAGCCATAGTTTGGTAATATTTTTGGTTTAAATTACTATCTTTTAATTTAAAATTACCACATGGGCATTGATTAGTGGATTTTATACTTACGAATTGAGTATTTTTGACTTGATGAAATTACAAGTTTTCAATTATTTTATGTTCCTTGTTATTTTTTTTGTGTGTTTTGATGTTATTTTGTAAGGATGATCATTTGGAATGAAACATGATCATTTGGAAGGAAATAAGGTCAATTTGGAGCCTAAATGTTAGATTTTTGAAGACTAAGCAAGAAAGGTAATTTTAGGCTTGAAAGGGGACCAATGCCCCTGTGCCAAAACCAGCGCCCCTGCACCAAAAAAAATAGAAACTCAGTGCTGCTGCGCTTGTGTTGGCTCTAGACGCAAATTTTGACTTATTTTGGGCCCGAAATTGAACCCTAATTCTACACAATGCTAGGGTTTGAGTTGGGATAGAGATATATTGATTTTGGGGGCTGCTAACATTTAAAAAAGACTAATTATTGAAATAAAATTGAAGACAAGAATCCAAGGAAGCGACATGAAAAAGATTGAACCTGAAGGCTAGAGAAGGATTGAAGATTGCTACTAAGTTTTCATTCTTTTCTCTTACTTTACTTCTTGATCTTTTGAGAAGTTGTTTAATTTGAGAATGATGTTTTTCAATTACATTATCAACTAAATTGTTATTAAGATTGCAACAGAACCTGATGTCTAGTGAAATTGATCTACTTTCATTTCTAATTTTATTGATCATATATGAGTTATTTGTCATATTTTGTGCTTAATATATGATTGTGTGACCAACAATTAATTTGATAACCTAGATGAAATTGGAAGATGAATTCTAGGTTTAGATCGGAATATGATGACATGCGTCTGATTTATTTTTCTTAGGATTGCATAGCTGGGTTTGTGTATAGGATAGGAATATACCTATATGTCGTGTGTAACTTTTATGAGAGTATGAACTTAATGAATATATTCCAACTTATTTTGCATAGGAATATAGTAATTTAATTGGGAGAGATAATTTTATCTAACTATCAGAAGAGGTTTGATAAATACTTAGAGTTCTTAGTTAACAACTTATTTTGATCAATTAATTGGAAAGAGAGTGGAAAGATTTATATGAAGCATTAGGGGAAGTTGTAATCTTAAGTTCTTTTATCTAGTAAATTCAACATTTGATTATTAAGTTTAGATTTAGTTTTAAATTAGTGAATTCTTAGTCTTCAATTGTTTAAATAAAATTGAATTGACACAAAGTTAGTGCTTGAATATTATTTGTAATAATTCTCCATGAGGACGATACTCTACTTACCACTTTATTATTTGTTGATCGTGTATACTTGCACGTAAATTGTCAATATCAAATTCGGACAACAAGTTTTTGGCGCCGTTGCTGGAGAAATATTATAGTAATTATTTCAATATTAATTTCAAACAATTTGATCTTAATTTAAACTTATTTAATTTTCTATTTTAATTTCTTTTTCAAGTACTGTTGAATTTTGGATGCAAATACGATCTACAGGTCAGGAGCTATTACTGTACGAAGTCGAAATCGAAAGAAGACTCCAAAACTTGTGAAAATATTGTCAAGAAGTAAATAATCAAGAAGCTATGGCTGAAGATGAACAGAAAATTGTTAAAAGATTATGCTATGCCGCTTGTTACAGAAATACAATCGAGCATTCAAAGGCTCGTAATTCAAGCAAACAGTTTTGAAATCAAGCCGGGTACCATCCAAATGATTTAGAATTCAGTGCAGTTTGGGGGTTTGCCTAACGATGACCCAAACGATCTTTTTTGTGAGTTTTCTATAGATTTGTGAAATGTTCAAGTATAACAAGGTTTCTGAAGATGCGATTGGACTCCGACTTTTTCCTTTCACACTTTGTGATAAGGCAAATAGTTGGTTGCATTCATTGCTGTCTAGTTTGATTACCACATGGACAGATTTAGCTCAAAATTTTTTAGCTAAATTCTTTCCACCAACTAAAACTACAACGATGAGGAACGACATCACTTCATTCGCACAGCATGATTATGAGACTCTTTATGAAGCTTGAGAGCGATTTAAGGACTTACTCTGGAAATGCCTTTACCATGGTATTCCTAATTAGTTGTAAGTTCAAACGTTCTACAACGGGTTGTTTAGTGCTACTCGGACTAGTATTGATGCAGCTACAAGTGGGGCATTGATGGGGAAAATTTTTGATGAAGCTTATGAGTTATTGGAAACAATGACTGCCAATAATTATCAGTGACCCTCTGCAAGGATCAATCAGCAAAAGGTAGTTGGGATTTATGAAGTTGATGCGGTTACTGCACTGGCTGCACAGGTTGCTACATTGACAAAGAAGATTCATGTTTTAGGGGTGCAGCCTATTCAGAGTGTGGCAATTGTTTGTGAATTGTGTGTCGGGAACCATCTGAGCAATCAATGTGCAATTACTTCAGAGTCGGTACAATATGTTGGTAACTTCAACAGACAGCAACATGACAATAATTTCAACAATTATAACCTTGGTTGGGGGACTCATTCGAGCATTTCTTGGAACAATAATCAAGCCCAAATCTCTGCTCCAACACAATCATACCCACCACCATGCTTTCAGAATCAAGCTCCATCACAGCAGAAAAAGAAGTCAAATTTGGAGAAGCTGCTTTCCAGGTACATAGCACAGAATGAGACAAGGATGAATAGTTTGGATGTATCAGTCCAAAACTTGGAAAATCAAATGGGTCAACTCGCTAATGCCATTAACAATCGACCTTAAGGCACTACCTAGTGATACAAAGATCAATCCTAAGAGGGAAGGTAAAGAGCACCACAATGCTATTATATTACGAAGCGGAAAAGAGTTACTTGAGGTTGTTGGTGGAACTCCAAAACAATCACATGAAGATGATACTGAGGGTAGAAAAATAAAAGATAGCAAGAATATGGAACATATAAAGAAAGAAGAAGATTCAATTGCATGTTCTAATGGAGGTGAGTAGAGTCCTATTATGCCTCTCGTGTTGTTTTCACAACGTTTACAAAAAAAAAAAGTGGGATAAGCAGTTCTCTAAATTCATGGAAGTGTTTATGAAGCTCCAAATAAATATCCCTTTCGCAGAAGCAGTGGAGAAAAATGCCTAATTATGTGAAATTTTTGAAAAATTTTTTATCAAAGAAGAGAAAAATAGGCGATTGTGAGATAGCGGCACTTACGAAGGAGTGTAGTACTATTCTTCAAAAGAAACTACCACCAAAGCTCAAAGATCCGGGTAGCTTTACAATTCCATGCACAATAGGCAAACAGTTTTTCGAAAAAGCATTGTGTGATTTGGGAGCTAGTATTAATTTGATGTCATTCTCAATTTATCAGCAATTGAGTTTGAAAGAAGCAAAGTCTACTAATATCACATTGCATCTTGCACATAGATCACTCACTTATCCAAGGGGCATAGTTGAGGACGTTCTAGTTAAAGTGGATAAGTTTATTTTTTCAACTGATTTCATAGTCTTAGATTTTGAGGAAGACAAAGAAATACCTATTTTTCTTGGGCGACCATTCTTAGCAATAGGGAGAACACTCATTGATGTATAAAAAGGTGAGCTAACTATGCGAGTCCAAGATCAAGAGGTTACATTCAATGTATTTTCAATTATGAAATTTCCAAAGGAAGTAGAAGAATGTTTTCGAGTTGATTTGGTTGAAAAGACAATGAATGGGGTATTCGTAGGAAGTTGTACTTCTGATCCTTTGGAGAATGTCAAGCTATATAAAGAGGAGGTGTTCCCACATGGGGTTGGTTGAAGTCAAGGAAGCAAATTCGAAAAGAACTTCCAAGGTGAACAGGTAGAGACTGAAGCAATATTGGGGCGGCTACATTGATCATGAAAAGACCTCAATTACCTATGTCGACCCAAGATGAAATAGGAAGTAGTTAGGCTGAAGATTATAAAACAACTGCTAATTGGGAGGCAACCCAAAATTTTAGTTTCTAAGTTTTATTTTATTTTATTTTAATTTAGTTTTTTATAAGAAATAATGTAGTTGGTTAGTTAGTGCATTTTAATTGCTATGTCAATTGCTTACAGGTCCCAAGGATTGAACATAAAGTATGAGCTCACACAAAGCATTACTAGGAGTCAAGAACAGCCCACCTATGTTTCTCGGATACACTCCCGACTCAGTGGACTACAAGGACGCTGACGATGATGCCAACTAACAAAGTTTTAGGGAAGTCTTCTATCTTAATTTCTTCTACTTTATACATTGAGGACAATGTTTAGTTTAAGTTTGGGGGTGTTTTCTTGTTTGCATTTACATTAGTAGGTATGCATTTAAATAACATGATTTAGTACAACTTGAGCAATGAGTTGATTGAATTTGATCATGACCAATGATGAATGATATTAATTGTCAATTTAATGAAAATTGATGAACATGTTGAGTCTGTAGTTTGACATACTAGTTGATTTTACACTGTTTGTGATCTTTTCATTCGTAAGCACTTACCCATTTGTTTGGTTAGTTATTATTTAGAGAATTTATTTAGTTAAATGTTTGTGGGAGATATTATTGAAACTTTAGAAAACTTATTTAAGCATTATTCAAAGCAAATTGAGGTATTCATATAAGTTTGGGGGAAATCTTGGTTATGATGGGTTAGTATTGGAAAAAACAAAAGGTGAGTTTTTGAAAATTATTTTGATTTGATCCTTTATGAGTTAGATGAAAAAAAAAATAGAAAAGAAAAAAACAAGAAAGGGCATGTGGTGAGTAAAGATGGAGCATAAAATGCACTCACTCATAAACACAGGCTAAGAACGATATGGAGCATAAAATGTACTTGTTCAAAAAAAAGCGAGATGGAGCGTAAAATGCACTCGCTCAATAGGAGGTGAGATGGAGCATAAAATGCACTCACCGAAAAAATAAAAAATAAAAGAAAGATTGAGAGATGAAAAAATCTTTGGACCTTCTAGTTATATGGTTGCCTTAATAAGCAGAGGTTGATGTGAAACGTAAATTCATAAAGTTGATATTGAGTATCTCCTATGAAGCATTTGATTATGTAAATGTATTTGGGTGATGACTAGCTAGATAGTTAGGATATGTACATGTATTTAAAGGGTCATGAGCAGAGATAAAATTAAGGAGTATGTTAAATTGATAGATTTTGCACTGTTTTGAAGTTTCCCATGAATTATTTTTGGTAGTAACTTTTGGGGCCATTATTGAAATTCATATTGATCAATTATTTGAGTAGTTGGTTGGTTAATTTTTATAATTTTTGTTTTTAATATTTTGCTTGAGGACAAGCAAAGATTTAAGTTTGAGGGTATTTGATGAGTGAGTTTTGTACCTACAAATTGAGTAATTTTCGGCTTGATGAAATTGCAAGTTTTCAATTATTTTATTTTCCTTTTTATTTATTTTGTGTGTTTTGATGTTATTTTGTAGGGATGGTTATTTGAAAGGAAACATGATCATTTGGAAGGAAACAAGGTCAATTTGGAGCCAAAATATTGAATTTTTGAAAACTAAGCAATAAGGGCAATTTTAGGCTTGAAAGGGGATCAGCGCCCCTGCGCCAAAAAAAATAGTAATTCGCGTTGCTGCGCTTTTGTTGGCTGTGAACGCGAATTTTGACTTCTTTTGGGCCCAAAATTGAACCCTAATGCTATATATATGATAGGGTTTGAGTTGAGATAGAGATATACTGATTTTGTGGGCTGCTAACATTGAAAAAAGACCAAGAATTGAAAGAAAATTGAAGACAAGAATCGAAGGAAGCGACACGAAAAAGATTAAAATTGAAGGCTAGAGAAGGATTGGAGATTGCAACTAAGTTTTCATTCTTTTCTCTTACTTTTACTGCTTGATTTTTTGAGAAGTTGTTTAATTTGAGAATGATGTTTTTCAATTACATTATGAATTAAATTCTTATTAAGATTGCAACGAAACCTGATGTCTAGTTAAATTGATCTACTCTCGTTTCTAATTTTATTGATAATATATGAGTTGTTTGTCATATTTTGTGCTTAATATATGATTGTGTGGCCAACAATTAACTTGATAACCTAGATGAAATTGAAAGATGAATTCTAGGTTTAGATCGGAATATGATGACATGTGTCTGATTTATTCTTCTTAGGATTGAATAGCTGGGTTTGTGTATAGGATAAGAATATACCTATATGCCATGTGTAACTTTTATGAGAGTTTGAACTTAATGAATATATTCCAACTTATTTTGTATAAGAATAGAGTAATTTAATTGGGAGAGATAATTTATCTAACTATCATAAGAGGTTTGATAAATACTTAGAGTTCTCAGTTAACAACTTATTTTGATCAATTAACTGGAAAGAGAGTGAAATGATTTATACGAAGCATTAGGGGAAGTTGTAATCTTAAGTTCTATTATTTAGTAAATTCAACCTTTAATTATTAGGTTTAGATTTAGTTTTAAATTAGTGAATTCTTAGTCAATTCCAATTGTTTAAATAAAATTGAATTGATACAAAATTAGTACTTGGATATTATTAATAATAATTCTCCGTGGGAGAGATACTCTACTTATCACTTTATTATTTGTTGATCGTGTACATGTGCACGTAAATTGTCAATATCAAATTCGGACAAAAGGCATGTTAGTTTAGGTATAAATAAAGAATGAAATTGGGTAATTAATTCTCATCCAATCCATAAAATAGTATTAATAAAAATAGTATTTAATATTATCCTTACATAACAAGTTTGGATCAAGGTTGAGATAAAAAATAAATATATAATTATAATACCAAATTTATGTTTAGATTAAGTAATAGTGTATGATATTAAATTAAAAACGAGGGTGAAAATTTTCATAATATGTAACTTTTATATGAAGGTGTGACTCTAGGTTTGTAAAGATAATAAAGTCATTGCATTTATAATACTCAACTTATTAAAAATAATACCATGTGTTCATTATTACCTAATATTAGGTGTTAAATGACAATAATAAATCGGCTCGGGATTAATTAAAATTAATATTGGATCATTATAATCTAATCCAAATTTAATATTATATTATTATTAGACTAAATTAATTTAGTCCACTCTCTTAATACCTAAACCAAGTATACTTATGCATTCAAAAATTTAGCGCTACAATACCAAAAATTTAGCTGATAAAAAATTTTCATCCTAATTAATGTGACAAAACTACAACCCGTTGATATTAATTGTTCCTCCTTGTTTGAGGGTGGATACCATACCACTTCACTTGAGAAGTCAAATATAAAATTTGGGGATACTGGCAAAACTCAAAAATAATATAAACTACCTCAAATCAACATTTTGCACGCGCTGAGTGAAGCTGGCGCGAGGCGAGGGGAACATTATCTTTGTACTTTCCTTATCTCTATTGTTGGCAAAGGTGATGTTGCCATTCCTCTTTAAGATCATACAGCTGATGCATGTTGATTTTTTCAAGTTTTGCAGCTAATGACATGGTTGAATTCACTAAAATATATCTGTCCAGCTAGCATAAAGGGAGGGCTACAGTACGAGAGTCGCTCTATTTGTGACGTGGAAGTTTTTAGTTCGACTCTCTTCCCCAATTCTCCCTTTCTCTCTCTCCCTCCCTCCCTCCCTCCCTCCCATGCATCGATACTGCTTCAAAAAACAAAAAAAAAAAAAAATCTAGAATCAAAGTACTTGGCAATGGAGGAGTGTTGGGGCTGCTTCTGGGTAACTGTTGGTCTAGATTCCTAGTAGACCTAACAAAAATGCTACTCTTATCAAATTTTGTACTAATTTTCCTTATCTGTTCATATGGTACAATAACAAGCATTGAATGATTAATGAGTTCCAATTGAACCTCCTAATCTACAGAAAATATTCATTAAAAATTAAACAATGCTATATTGACCAAATTTTGTATCCCAAATTAATGTAAGTGAATTGATAAGTGGAATTCACTAACTCTTTCAAATATTTAATACATAAAATTTTGACACATCATTTGAGACATAAGATTTGATAAATAAATTTTGGTAACACTATTTTATCTTTAAAAATTTGGTCAGGGTATCAAGTTATTATTATTATTATTATTGTGATAATTAAGAATCATTTCAGTCATGCACCATTTACATTTATATTTGTTACATGCAATTCGGCTATGCACAAATATTCATAATTAATATATATGCGGTTTATTATTTACGTTTTTTTTAACAAAACTCAAACATAACATCTCAAAATATTATCCAGGGCAGCAGTGGTATCCGAGCTAGCATCATGACCATTGTTGGTGGACCTGAAGTTTGTGAAATTTCTTGTTTTTTTAATGGGCTTCACCAAGGGACTGAAAGGCCAATTAGTGCCTAGGACCAATACATAGATCATTCGGGTCGGGGATCCCTTCAAGTGGACTACACTGAGACCTTCGAAGCTTTACTTTAAAAATAAAGCCCCTGTTTAGCTTACATATCAAAAAAGTAGTATTCAAAAAATTTTTTTAGAAAAGTTTTAAAAAATTGTGTTTTATTATTTTTTGTGTGGTAGAATTTGTTGGATTATATGATTCGAAAAATAATTTTATGGAATAGAAAAAGGGCAAACTTGTTTGAACAATAATCCAAAAAATAATGAAAACAAAAATTTGGTGGTTGTGGAAGTGTGGTGATAGAAGTGAAAGTGTGATGGTGGTGGTGGAAATGTGGTGGTGGTGGTGGAAGCGTTGTGGGATTTTCTAAATTCTATAAATATTATTTTTAAAAATACGCAAAATAACCTTAACTTATTCTATAAATTTACCAACTTTTTTGTTCTTATTTTTCAAAAAAATTAAATAAAATAAAGCTGGTGAAATTGTTTCTAACAACAAAAAATAGTTTTTGATATGCAGACCAAATAGAGCCAAAATTTTTCAAGTACTTGTCCTAGTTGAAATTAAGAAAAAAAAATTATTGTCCTACTTTGATCAGGCCAACCCACCGAAGAATTTGGACGGGTTGGCCCTAATGTTTTATGACATGACCCGAATGATGGCCTATTTTGGTAAAAGGCAGCGCTACTCATGAATATAATAGTATATCCAAACCACGCCACTTTTAACCACAATATGCGGGCAAGATATATCAACTGAATAATAGTTCAATGGAAGCAATGAAACATAAACACGAACAACACAATAGTATTATTGTAGTATATAATAGTAACTAAATCGATAGACATATAAGAATTATTCTAAAACAATTAAGTATCGCCCGAATGGGAATATTAACAGTTTTCAATATTTTTAAAATTCAACCTAAATGGTTGCAGTAGCGCCTCTTAAATGATCACATAGATTCAATCCATTAGACATGTTGGACCTTCTTATAATGTTCTTCATGCTCTGGACCATAGTGGTTATGTATTAGGTACCAAGTATTTTGCAATAAAAAGATCTATTAAAAAGACATAAAATGGAGGGCAAATTATAAATTATCTCATTGTGGTTTACTCTATTGTCACAATACTTCCTCATACTTTTAAAATTGACACATAACTCCCTAATGTTTTGGACCAAATTGCAACAGTTAGAAATTCTGTTTAAAATAGCAAAAAATATTAAAATGACTCATTGTGTTTTACTATTTCTTCTTCTCGCCATATTTTCTCTCGGACACCGCTGCCCACCATCTCCATCCAAGAGGCGAATCAACAATATTTTCCACTTCACAGAGGCAAAATCGATTCTTGGGGATGCCCAGAAGGCGTATCAACCACAGTTTATGAAGATTGAGAATGTGCGTGGTGATTTTCGCACAATAAAAGAAAAGGACATATCTTTCATTTGGTGAACATGAGATTTACCTGAAAGTCGAGGATCCAGAGACAAATGGAGGCGAGAAACAATATAAGGAGTGGTGATGAATTACTTTTTCAGTTGTCTGCATGATTCAGACGAGTCGAAAAAGATTCTGCCACTCAAAAAAGAGAGTCAAAAGGGTGCCGAAGTATTTTCTGACGCGACCTCTCCGACGATCAAGTCAGTACGTGAGAGAGGGGATGGAAAAACACTATTCTATTGCTTGAATTTGGCTTGCGAACCTTTGATTTGAATTTTTGGGACTATTTATACCTCCTTAGAGGCGATCATTACTGACATGTGGGCCCCTTGAAGAAGAAGCCCCCCATTGGTCCATTTAGAAGGCAGTGGGCAGTGCTAAGTCCTTAGACAGAACACCTTTCATTTTGTGTCTAAGAGGCTCAGGCATTAAATGCTCGGTTCCCCCGAGCACTTAATGTTCATACTTCTGGGCTTTCCGGGCATTTACTACGTCCCATCCTCTTGAGGGATTATTTTATACTTCACTGCAATAGTTGCGCATGAGTGAGGTCATCTTCGTCTATTAGCCCTTGTTTCTTGGCCCTTTGCCACGTGTACCATTGTCATTGGGTTGTGGGTCTGTCATCTCTACCCTTATGACTGCTTTGGGAAGACGAATCAACGATTATTGACCTAGTTTAAATCCAAATAATAATAGCCATCATTCTAACACCTCTGCCTCAGGATCCTTAAGCCGAGATGACGTGTTAGGTAACAAGTCTCGGGGGAGTCAGTCACGCTGAGGACACGTGTCGCAATCTAGACTCCCTGAGGTGACATATGACAAGGACACGTGTCACTCGCAGGGACTCTACAGAACCCTTTGTACCAAGGACATGTGTCACTCATAGATGGCACCGATGAAATCATTAGTACCGATGACACGTGTCCATCACATATGGGTCCGAAGGTCCTTTAGTGTCGAGGATACGTGTCAGCCTTTGGGACCTCCCTACTTATAACGCCGAGGACACGTGTCGTAATTCAAGCATTCCAAGGGATCTTGTGCTGAGGACATGTGTTGGTTTCTACTGATGTCTTAGAAATGTCCCATCAACTGACCCAACCCTTGATCTTTGTTTGGCGTGGGTGACGTTGCGTGAGAAGATGAAAGGGCTTTGCCCCTTCCTTTACTGTGCAGTCGTTCTCCCTTCTTTGGAGATCGTGTCCATTCAATGTGCCTTCCTTCGTGTCTCATGCGCAATGATGGGGCTAGTTCTTTTATTTAACTTGAGCCTTTGTTTCTTCCTCCCATTTTTGCATTCTTCATAAGATCTGAGCCTTGCACCAGAGTTTTCATCGGAGAATCGACTGTTTTCACCTGAAGATCCATCGATTCCTCAGAAATCATCAACGAAGGAAGCCACAAATTCACCCTCTATAGCAAGATCTTTGGGGTTTGGTGAGTTAACTGCTTTTCTTCCTCTCTTCCTATTTTCTAGTGACTATAATCTTTCTACTCTCCCCTATTTCTGTTCTAGTAGCCTCGTGTAACCCCTAGACTTCTTTTTCATTGTTTGTGCCCTCAGTAGTGCCCTTTAGGTTTCCTAACCCTCGAAAGCACCTCTTTTGTGTTCTCTTCTTTTGTTCTGAGTCACGTCGAGACATCGTAGTAGTTAGGATGTTCGGGCCAACGAGGCTGAGACCTCCAGGCCAAGGAAGTACACAGTTAAGGGTCGCCAACAAATCACGAAATTTAAGGCTCAATATTCTATTCTTGTCGGGGTGGCTGTGAATGAGTTCGTCCCAGGAGTCCATAGAGCTGATGCTGGCATCGAGGCGGCCATGTCCTTCTATACTAAGGCCATCATGGAAGGTGGCATTAGGTTCCCACTCCATCCACTCCTCTGTTTTCTATCCCGATTCTGTCTCTTTCCTAGGTAATGTTGCCTCAACACCTTTAGGATAATCATGGAGGTGGTGGCCCTGAATGAACCCCTTCGAGTCAACCTTGGCGTGGAGGACATCGTCTTCTGCTAAACTTGCTGAGGGTAATGCCTCAGCACAGGTTTTACCTCAAAGCTCAAGAACCGTCCATAAACCTTGTGACACATCTCTTTAACTCGGACAAGGGATAC
Organism: Ilex paraguariensis; assembly: GCA_963454935.2. Classification (NCBI taxonomy): domain Eukaryota; kingdom Viridiplantae; phylum Streptophyta; class Magnoliopsida; order Aquifoliales; family Aquifoliaceae; genus Ilex; species Ilex paraguariensis. Next base: position 4,723,745 of record CAUOFW020000001.1, read on the forward strand.
AAGGATAACTTGTTGGTCTTCAGTGGTCAGTGGAAGAGAAAAACTGGCCCCAAGTACAATGGTTTGGGGTGTCCCAAGCAGTGGTGAACAATAAGTACATTAATTTTTCTCTCTCTTCTTAGCTTTCATCACTTCAATCTGCCTTTGTCTTTGTTCTAGTCATAATTTGTTGTTCTTTGCAGGAGTCTCTGACATCGACGCTACTGTTGCTCCTCCTTCTTAGCTTCTTGTCAACCTTGCCAACATCGTCATTGTTTGGGGGTACCTTGGCAACAAACTTTCCCGAGCCGTCCACATTTTGCTAGACTACACTCTAGGATAAAAGAAGTTCTCCCAGACTCCTCAACCATTTGATCTTGCGAGGAGGTTGGCGTTGATCGGCGAGAACTAGAAGGAAAACCCTAACAAAGCCACAGAAGTTGAGGTAGAGGCTGGTAAAGATGCAGCTAAAGACGTTGTAGAGATCAGGGATCCCTCCACCACTATCCACATAGAGACAGGCACATCGGGCAAAGTGAATTGACTAGACTTTGACATACTTTAACACTTGGACGAAGAAGACGCAATTGAGGTTGCCATGTCGAATCGACCTCACATTACTCTTGATATGCTCAGGGAAAGGTTTGTCGGACGGGGCCGAGGAATGAGCTCCAACATCCCTCCCAACCAGATGTGTGACACCCCAAATTCAAGGGGTCCATTAATTTTCCATCAACCCATGGAATGCCCGTGGATACCGTATAACTCGATATCGCACCATTGTGTCCCATTTACCAGGATCCATAATTTAACGAAATCCGGGCAGAGTCTCCTTTGTACGGGAAGCTCTACCCCAAAACACAATCTGTGCAATCAACATTTACATGACCCATCCGAGGTCCAATATAATACCATAACCACACAGGGTCCATTTTATACGTAAAACTTGACCACACCGGGTCCAATCATCATATTTATATCAAAATAT
>CAUOFW020000001.1:4729482-4746428 GCA_963454935.2 Ilex paraguariensis
TTAACTGCATGCATATGCTACATTAACATTTTACTTAAAATTATAAAACTTGTACCTTTCTCCTCGAACAGGAACAGATAGTTCGTACGTATGGTATCCTCATGCTTCCATGTCGCCTCCTCCACTCATCGGTGCTACCATAGCACCTTCACTAGCCGCATGTTCTTTCCTCGCAAAACTTACTCCCGGCAATCCATGATACGCACCGGTCCCTCCTCGAAGGTCCCATTCGCATCAACAATCAACTCACCCCAATCCACCATATGTGTCGAATTTGGAGTATACTTCCAGAGCATAGAGACATGGAATACCGCATGAACACCTGATAAGTTTAACGGTAACACCAACTGGTAAGCAACTATACCCACCCTCTCAAGTACCTCGAAGGGCCCTATAAACCTCAGTGATAGCTTTCTTAGCTTGCCAAACCTGACCATTCCTCTCTTAGGCATCACCTTCATGAAGATATGATCCCCCATCTCAAACTCTAGAGGTTACCGTCGTCTGTCGGCATAGCTCTTCTATCAGCTCTGAACCATAAGAAGATGCTTCTGTATCAAGTCCACCTTCTCTGAGGTATCTCTGATCAACTCCGGACCCGTAGAGGGTCTCTTCCCAACCTTTGTCCAACAAACCGAAGAACGACAAGGCCTCTCATATAGTGCCTCATAAGGTGCTATCTGAATGCTCANGAGTAATCCTGCTGGTCTCTGGTGTTCAGCCTTAACCTGCTGACATGTGAGACATCGACTGACAAAATCGCCAACCTGCCTCTTCATTCCACTCTAGTAGTACTGGCGACGATGNATCAACTCCGGACCCGTAGAGGGTCTCTTCCCAACCTTTGTCCAACAAACCGAAGAACGACAAGGCCTCTCATATAGTGCCTCATAAGNCTCTGATCAACTCCGGACCCGTAGAGGGTCTCTTCCCAACCTTTGTCCAACAAACCGAAGAACGACAAGGCCTCCCATATAGTGCCTCATAAGGTGCTATCTGAATGCTCACTTGATAACTGTTGTTGTAGGCGAATTCCACTAGGGGTAAATGTTCTTCCCACCTTGAGATCTAGGACATTTGCCCGTAGCATGTCCTCTTAAGTCTGGATGGTCCTCTTCGATTGACCGTCCGTCTGGGGATGAAAAGCAATACTCATCATCAATTGTGTCCCTATGGCTCGCTGAAAACTCTCCCAAAAATGAGTCATAAACCTGAGATCCCTATTCGATACTATAAATACGGGTACCCTATGCAGCCAGACAATCTCCCGTATATACAACTTGTAGAATTCCTCCAATGTGAAGGTCATCCGCACAGCCAAAAAATGCGCCAACTTTGTAAGTCGGTCCTCTATCACCCACACTGCGTCATGTCCCCGCGATGTCCATGGCAAGTGGGTCACAAAATCCATTATGACATGCTCCCACTTCCACTCAGCTACCTCCAAGGGCTGGAGTAACCCTGCTGGCCTTTNTCCACGGATACACCCGAAGCCGACACCACGTGTCCTAGAAATTTCACCTCAGTAAGTCAGAATTCACACTTGCTGAACTTGGCATATAACTGATAATTTCTCATTNTAACCCTGCTGGCCTTTGGTGTTCAACCTTGACCTGCTGACACGTGAGACATCGACTAATAAAAGCTCCGACATCCCTCTTCATCCCGCTCCAATAATACTGATGACGAAGATCATGATACATCTTCGTGCCCCCAGGGTGCACAGCAAAATCGAGAGAAATGAAATTCTCTAAGAATCTCCTCTCTCAATTCCGTCGACTGGGGAACCATAATCCTTCTCCTAAACCAAAGACTGTCATCTGAGTGAATGGCCCAACCCTCGTCACTTGAACCTGCCTGTACTCGGCCCCTAATAGGCACTAACCCTGGATCCTGCCCCTAGGACTCGATCACCCTACTCAGTAGAGAAGGTGTAGCTACCAAACTCCTTAAAGTGCCCTGAGCTTGACCCATGTAGCGTAGCCTAAACTGTCCTACAGTCTCGAGCATCTGCCACTCTCGGGAAGCCACACTAGCCAAGACTCCCCGTAACTTACGACTAAGTGCATTAGCCACAACGTTTGCCTTACCAGGATGGTAATACAAAACGAAGTCATAGTCCTCTAAATACTCCATCCACCTACGCTTCCTCATGTTGAGGTCTCGCTAAGTGAAGATGTACTTCAGACTCTTGTGGTCCGAAAATACCTCGAACTGCTCACCATATAAGTAGTGGCACCAAACCTTCAAGGCAAAGACAATGGTCGCCAATTCCATGTCGTGCGTAGGGTAATTCTGTTCGTGATTCTTTAATTGCTGAGAATCATAAGCTACCACCCTCTCGAACTGCATCAAAACACAACCCAGCCCGTCTCTGGAGGCATCACAGTATACCATGTACCCCTGTCCTCTCTCCGAAACAATCAAAATAGGAGCTGAAGTAAGCCTCTTCTTTAACTTTAGGAATGCTTTCTCACATGAATCATTCCACTCAAACTTGACCTCTTTTCGAGTCAATCTCGTCATAGGCGCAGCTAATCGGGAGAAGTCCTCGATGAATCGCTTATAGTACCCTGCCAAACCTAAGAAACTACTTATCTTGAAGACTGACTTCAATCTTTCCCAACTCATGACTGCCTCAACCTTCTCCAGGTCCACAAATACACCCGAAGCCAATACCACATGTCCCAAAAATTTCACCTTTATAAGCCAAAATTCACATTTGCTGAACTTGGCATACAATTAGTGGTCTCTCAAGGTCTNAATAAACCCCTTGTCCAACAATTCTTGCAATTGTACCTTGAGTTCTTACAACTCAGTAGGCGCTATCCTGTGTGGTGTCATAGAGATGGGAGATGTATCGGGATGCAACTCTATAGTGAAGTCCACATTCCTATGTGGAGGTAATCCCGGTAGTTCATCCAGAAAAATATCCTCATAATCACACACAACCCGAGGTAGACTTAACTCCTGCCTCGCCTCGTCTTCAAGGGTCAGGCTTGCTAGCCAACCCATCAGCTGCCCATGCCATCTGGAGTCGTATACTGCTTGGGGTAAAGCATCGTGCTTATCCCCTTGAAACATGAAACAAACCCCATCCGGTGTGTAAGCAGTGATTCGCTTTCGATCACAATCAATGACGACTCGGTGTGCCGCCAACCAATCCATCCCAAGGATCACATCGAACTCCGACATGTCCATGACTCGAAGGTCCATAGTGAGTAGAATCCCTGAGATCTCCAACTCACACCCCCGACATATCTGATCAACCCTCACCCTAGCACCTAGGGGAGAACTCACATGCAATGGCTCTTTCAAGGTCTCAACCTCTAAGCCCAAGTCATCCACACAAGATATAGCAATAAATGAATGAGATGCACCAGAATCAAATAACACTCTAGCCAATAAGCGGGAAAGTAGAAATGTACCCTGTATCATTGACGGATCTGTCGGCCCAGTCTGTGGCATCATGGCATANCTGCGTCTGTGGTTGTCCCACTGAAGTCTGAGATTGCGACGACCCATGACCCTGGGATCCCTGCCTCTGAGGACAATCCCTCTTCATGTGACCCGGTTGCTGGCAATGATTGCAAGTCCTCTGGCCAACCTGGTAGGAAGGTCTCTGATTTCTCCCACCTTGGGAGGATTGACTTTGGCCTTAGCCTTGATAACTGCGGCCCTGTACCTGAAATCCTTGTGGAGTAGAAGTCCTTTGCTTCTTCCTTGAGCTAGAAGAAGAGGATTGGCCTTCCTTCTTCTTGTCTTTTGCACCAGACTCCCGGATGCTCCTTGCGTCATTCACCTCTCTCTCAATGGCCAAAGCTGTGGTGACCATCAAGTCGAAGTCTTGTAGTAGAAGACCAACAATTTTACCCCGGATGGATAACTTCAGCCCATCCTCAAATTTTCTAACCTTGGCCATATCTGTGGCCACATATTGGTCAGCGAAACGTGCTAACTCAGTGAATTTAGCCACATATTCCATCACTGACATCATTCCTTGCCTCAGATCTAGGAACTCCCGGGCCTTTGCATGCCTCGCAGTGGCCGGGAAGTATTTCCCCATGAAAAGTTCCTGGAACTCTACCCATGTCATGGCCTCCAAGTTCTTGGAGTCTTTCACCCAATCCCACCATACTTGGGATTCCCCCTCCAACTGGAATGTAGCTAGAGTTATCCTGGTGGCGTCAGAGGTGATCTCCATTGCCCTCAAGATCTTGTCAACCTGCCGGAACCAATGATCAGCTACCATCGGGTCCGCCCCTCCCATAAAGATCGGCGGTTGATGTGCCTTGAACTTCTGGAGATGACTGGAGCCTCCTTGGCCCCCACTTGTACCCGTCTGTGCAATAGTAGCGGCCGTAGCACTAGCTTGTGCAATGGTAGCCGCCGCTGCACCAATAGCCTCCATGAAGGCTTGTTGGTCAAAGGCCGGTGGTGGTTGGTTGTTATTCTGCCTACCACCTCTGCCTCGGCCGCGTCCTCTTCCCCTTCCTCTATTTTCCATCTACACACATGTCAAATAGAAACAGAGCATTTACTTAGTATCCCAAGATAGAAGTCAAGTATTTAAACTTGAAGATTTTCCTCCTTGTTTCACTAGTAGTGCGTGTGCCACCTACTAGTAGACATTTACACATAAAACTATACCATTCATTCCTTTTTTTTTTTGAACCCAAGGTTATGTTTTCTAATCCTAGTGTTTGTTTTTTTTTTCATGTGCCTTTTACCATGCATATCATTTACATTATCACTTAGCAAGTAATAATGTTTCACATAGCAAGTAATCATGTTTCACAAAACACGTTGCACAAAACATGTAACAATTTAAGCACATAAGATGAGATGCACAATGCATGCAATGGTCTAGTCCCAATGCCCAACAAGCCTTAGGTAAATCGTATAACCTAGGCTCTGATACNCATATAACAATTTAAGCACATAAAATGAGATGCACAATGCATGCAATGGTCTAGTCCCAATGCCCAACAAGCCTTAGGTAAATCGTATAACCTAGGCTTTGATACCAAGCTGTGACACCCCAAATTCAAGGGGTCCGTTAATTTCCCATCAATCCATGGAATGCCCGTGGATACCGTATAACTCGATATCGCACCGTTGTTGTCCCATTTACCAGGATCCATAATTTAACGAAATTCGGGCAGAGTCTCCTTTGTACGGGAAGCTCTACCCCAAAACACAATCTGTGCAATCAACATTTACATGACCCATCCGAGGTCCAATATAATACTATAACCACACAGGGTCCATTTTATACGTAAAACTTGACCACACCGGGTCCAATCATCATATTTATATCAAAATATGCAAGGTTATATTAAAATAGTCCATATATACTCTATTACAATTCCCTTACACATTACATGCCAAAATTTAATTACAAATCTACTTTTACAAAAATAATGGATTGGAAGCCACAAATCGGCTTTTCTTCAACCATGTGACCCTGTTTATGAGCCGTCCATTGGTGCATGACCCACACCTGAAATGTTTCCCGTATAGGGTGGGCCAATGCCTAGTAGAATAATCCCTACAGAGGCTACTCATCACCTAAAATGCATATGCAATGTATAAATGCAACATTTCACAACAAGTATTCCAAAAAAAAAAAAAAAAAGTTAAAATTTTTCCCGGGTTTCACAAGATGTGTACTCCCCTTCCTCCTCCTCCTCTCATTAGATGCTCCAGTCTTGCTGACATTGGCAGGACGTGGCCAAGAGCATGATAGGGATCATCAACATGAGGAGAAGAGAGTTAAGCAAAGACATGATGGTGTTAGTCAAGGCAGGGGTACTTTCACTTTGCCTCCAACATCGGCGCCCCCAACCATAGTGACGCCCACTTCAACCTCAACACCGACACCTTTTCCTCCTTCTGTTCCAACTACCCTAGAATGGTGTGGAAGGGCCCAAGATTGGGACAATAGGCAGGTGCAGGTCACCGACTCCCTTGTTGCCTCGCCCCACATTACCTACGCTGTGAGTGAGGCTATCATTTTTATGCCAACATAGCTGTTCATCGGCGGCGTGCGAGCAACCAAATTTTCTGCTTCATCATCCAGAACTCTCTGGTGGTAAGTTTTTACACTTGTAATTTTTTCCTTCTTTTTTGTTGTACCGTTTTGTTAGCGTAACTATTACTTCCTTTGCTTAATAGACTGTCTAGTAGATCTCAGTCATCGTCGAGTGCTTCCATGCCCACCGGGAGAGAATCCAGGAGCGTGAGAGGCTCCAAGCTGAGTTGGAAGCGGCTCGAGGGGCTCTTGACTAGACAAAGAAGGATGTGGCTTCTCGGGACAAGACTCTATCTTCCCAGGGAACCTAGATTGCCAAACACCTCAAGGAGAGCAAAGTTGTTAAGGGGGATGCTAAGAAGGTGAAGACCTCTCTCGCGAACGCAAAGAAGAGGATAACCAATGAGATAAAGCAATTGTCAGCGGCAGTGGTGAAGATGATCGAGTCAGATCAGACTTGTGTCACTATGAACCAAGAGTTTGACAAGGTGAGGGCGAGTTGGAGGCGAATAAGAAGACAGACCAAGAGAACGTCAATCGTTGTGCCGATGACATCCTCATGGTCCTAAAGGAAAACAAGAAGGAATATTTCAAAGCAGGCTGGGATGAGGCACTTCGGGTTGCAGAGGTCCCTGTCAACTCTGCACTCTTCAAGGAGCATGATTACATTCCCTGTAGTGCAAGCCTTTGCTGAACCTGTAGTTGAAGATGCCAGAATTTCTCAAGTTTCAAACTTGGCACCAGCTATAAAGACTATGGCCTCAGCACCTACTGACGTTGTTCCTCTCCAGACTCTTCCTCCTTCTCCTATTCCTACTTTTGTTCCTACTTCTGGCATTGTGCCTACCCCTTAGGCCAATACTTTTACTGCTCCAACCGATGTAGTGCCGATTCCATCTCTGTAAGCATCGGTGAACTCTTTAGAGACATTGGAGGGGGCATCGGTGGCGAGGTCACTAGACCTCCAGTGGTTTAGATTTTTTCTGTTTATTTTTTTTTCTATTTTTGTAGCTTGAGGGACACAAATCCCTCTTTTTCTTTAATGAACAAGTCTCTTTTGTTTTCCAAGTACTTGCCATTTGTTATTTCTTTTCTTTTCTTTTATTTTTTTCTAGGTGTGATTCCTTGAGGCCAAGGTCAAAAGATTGTACCTGGGACATTCCTACTCCTCGGGGGAAGTGTCCTCTCTGTATTAGTTTCTTTTGGTGGAAAAATTTTCTACGTGTTCCCCCTCGGGGGCTTTTTGACTTGGGGTCCTCTGGGTCAAGATGGCATGTCTGAAAATAGACCTGGGGGAGTACTGATGCCAAAAACAAGTGTCAATCATAGAAGAATTCGAGGAACATTGATGCTAAGGACACGTGTCACACTCTAAGGGGACTTATGTCGGGGACATGTGTCGATGGGGGTATTGCCCTTCTTCAGCTTCATCTTTCTTTCAAAAAATTTGCCAAGTGTTTCCCCTTGAGAGATTTTCTCCATCTTGGAGGCTCCATCCCTTGGGTCTTTTTTTTGGGTAAGTTTGCCTCTTACCTTTTCTAAGTCATTGCCCTTGGGGCCATACCCCATCTAGAGGCCATGCTCCTTTTATTTCTTTGGAGGCAAGAGTCTCAAGACTTTACTTCCGGGGCCATGCCTTTTCCAGGAGGTATCCTACTATTTTTCTTTGGAGTAAAGAGTCTTAAGACTCCACCTCCGGGGCCATGCCGCTTCCAGTAGGTCATGCTCTTGTATTTCTTTGGAGGCCCGGGGCCATGCCCCTTCCGAGACAGTACACTTAGCACAAAATGAGCCTTTATTTCTCAAAGATAACACTTCTTCAAATTCATCACATTCCAAGGTTGAATTACAACATTTTCTTCCATATTTTCTAACTTTTATGACCCGTAGCCTCCTATTGATGTGACTCTGAACGGTCCTTCCCAATTAGGTCCTATATTTCTATCGGTCGGGTCTTGGGTGCTTTTGACTACTTTTTTAAGCACCAGGTCACCCACTTGGAATCCTTGAGACTTAACTCTTTTGTTGTAGAGCCTGAACACCCCTTCTTGATACTTAGCTAGTCTCAGGGTAGCCATCTCTCTTCTATCCTCCACAAGGTCCCTGTCCAGGCAGTGTTGATGATCGTTGTCTCCAGTGTCAAAGGCTTGCGTTGTTATGGTAGGGAGGCCTACTTTAAGTGGAATTACTGTCTCTACTACGTACGCAAGGGCATAAGGTGTCTTGCCCGTTGAGGTCAGTGGAGTCGTCTTGTAAGTCCAAAGGACGTTTAGGAGCTTATCCATCCATTTCCTCTTAGCTTTCTCCAACCTTTTTTTGATTCCGTTGACGATGGTCTTATTTGAAGATTCCACCTACCCATTGGCCTAAGGATATGAGGGCATTGAGTAGTAGTTTTGAATACCAAGATGCTCACAAAAACTTGAAAGGCCTGTTATTAAACTGAATCCCGTTGTTTGACACAAGTGTGTGGGGGACCCTAAATCTTGTTACTATGTTCCTCCATATGAACTTTTTGGTGTCCACGTCCCTGATATGAGTCAATGACTCTGCCTCGATCCATTTTGTGAATTAATCAGTCCCTACTATCAAAAATTTCTTGTGTCTAAGAGCCCTAAGGAGGGTTCCAACCAAGTTGACTGGTTAGTGGGTGCAAGTCTCCTGCTGGCTGTTAGATGGTGGGAGCAAACCTTTGACATTGATCACATTTTCAAAAGTAAGTTTGCGCGTCTCTTTGCATCCGCGGCCACTAATATCCCTGCGACATAATGCGGTGGACCATCGACCATCCACCCAAGTGCCCCTTACATATTTCTTTGCACACTTCATATAGGAGGGGCTCTACTTTATCCTCGCGGACACAAAGTAGATAAGGTCCAGAGAATGACTTATGGTATAAATCCAAGGAGGCCTAGAACCTCGGGGCCCTTAGCTTTATTTTTTTTGGCTTCCATCGGACACTTAGGGAGTTCCCCGGTGACAAGGAACTTGAGTAGAAGATCAATCCAGCTAGGGGATTCCTCCTTTTCCTAGATGTTTGCCACTTTAGAGATGTTTTCTATGCTAGAGCTAGGAAGGAACTCCACAATAATCCTCCGCATTATGTCGGAGTCCAATGCTGAGGCTAGGCACGCCAAGGCATTGGTGTGAGCATTCTTATCCCAGAGGATTTGTTTGATTTCTACTTTCTTGAACTTGTAGAACAAGGACATGGCCTCATGGTGATATGCTTTCATCCTTGGATCCCTTGCTTCAAATTCTCAATTGATATGGTTGACCACCAATAAAGAATTACAATGGACTATTAACTCCGCGGCTCCTGCTGCATTGGCCAGTTTGAGTCTGGAGATTAGAGCTTCATACTCTGCTTCATTGTTGGATGCTTTGAAGCCCAGTCATACGACTTGCTCCATGACAAGTCCCTCTGGTAAGACTAACAGTATCCCAATTTTAGAACCCTTACTATTGGAGGATCTGTCCATGTAGAGGCTTCAAGAGTGTTCATGGATGTCTGTGGAGGGTTCCACCTCGAGGGAAGATGTCTCCCCCTTAGTGAATTTTGTTATGAAATCTGCCAACACTTGGTCCTTTATTGCCGTGTGAGGTTTGTAGTGAATATCATGTTCTCCTAACTCCATTACCCATTTTTGTTATCCTCATGGAGAGGTCCACCTTCCTTAAGATCACCTTTCAAAGGTTGATCGGTTAGGATGGTGATGGGATATGCTTGAAAGTAATGTCTGAGTTTCCTCGTGGCTGTGACTAGTGCCAATGCAAGCTTTTCCAATGGCAAGTACCTCATATCTGCATCTAACAAGGCTTTGCTGACATAATACATTGGCTTTTGCTTGTGTTCGTGCTCATGGACCAATATGCCACTTACAGTGAACTTCGAAATGGCCAAGTAGAGGAACAATGTCTCTCCCGTCTTTGGGACGAACAAGGTCGGGAGGACCTTGAGGTATTCCTTGATCCCTCCGAGTGCCTCCTCGCATTGTTCATTCCATGTGTCCTTCATGGACCTCCGGATTGCTTTGAAGAAAGGCTTGCACTTGTCTGACAATCGAGAGATAAAATGATTCAGGCCACGTAACATTCCGGTAAGTCTCTAGACGTCCGGGATAGTTCAGGGACTGCGTACGCCCATGATAGCTTGTATCTGCTCTGGGTTGGTTTTGACTCCATGATGGCTCACTATGTACCCCAGGAATGTTCTAGAGCCAACTCCGGCGACACACTTAGCTGCATTCAATTTCAATCCATACTATTGGAGAGTAGAGAATGCGTCTTTCAAGTTTGCGACTTGGTCACCCTATCTCCTGCTTTTGATCACCATAAAGTCTGTGTCAATTGTGATCGGTCCCATGGTGATTGGTAGGGTAATCTTCCCTAGGGGTAGGGCAAATGATCCATTGAACTTGACAAGGGGTATTCTAACCTTGATGAGATCCTTGGTCCAAAGACCATTCTTTTTAATACGTCAAAGTACATCACCTTTGAGGAGCTCCTAGAGTCCACCAGCACCCTCTTGACTTCAAATCCACCAATCAACAAAGTTATGATTAGGGCATCTTTATGGGGAAGGACCATGCCTGCTAGGTCAGCATTGGAGAAGGTGATACCTTCATGACCCGTCTGGGGCTTCTTACTTAGCTAGCCCCCACCTTTCTCTTCAACCTTTTGGGTGAGGGCTATCCTTATAAGGTCAGAGCTAAGAGTGTTAGTTGTCAGCTGCTTCAGAGGATAGATGTGGATGACGTCAATGACATTACCTTGACCAGTGGCTCGATTCTCGGTAGTGCATGTCTCCCTTGGTGGATCCTCTTCAATGAACTCCTTAAGGTGTCCATCCTAGACCAACTTCTCCATAAAGGATTTATAAATTCTATAATCTTCGGTGAGGTGCCCTATATCCTTGTGGTACGAACACCACGCATTCTGAATTTTGGTGGATGGATCACCCTACATCTTGGGTGGCCACTTGAAGAAGGGCTCCTTCTTTATTTTATGCACCAACTCGTGGATAGACTATTTGAATGTGGTGTGAACCCTTTTGAAGGGGTTCCCTGATGCTGTGATCAATCCCTTCCTAGGAGGATCTCCTTTCTTCTTCTTCCCCTTTATCTTCGGTGCTAAGCTTTTACCTTTATTCCTTATCAGTTCATCTTCTATCCTGGAGTATTTATTGATTCGGGCCATCAACTCACCCATACCCACTAGCATCTTCTTTGTTAAGGATCTATAGATGCTGAGTCTGAAAGAGTCCACTGCCATGACCTCGAAGCATCCCTCCAAATTATTTACCTCTTCCCAGTACCAAATGGCGTACTGGCAGAGGGTTTCTCTTTCCTTTTGTTAAAGGGTCAATAGTGGTATGAAGTCCTTAAGGCACTTGCTCCCTATGATGAACTTGGCAGAAAATTACCTGGTTAGCTCCTTCTAGGACCCTATACTATTGGGTGGAAGGGTCTCAAACCATTTCATGGTGGTGTCTCCCAGGCTCATTGAAAACACTTGACATACCAGCCTGTGATCTGATGAGTGCATAATATTGCATATTTGATGGCCTCATTACATGAATTTTAACTCAACTTTTGCATCTAAGTACTAAGAGTTAGCTGAAATTATGAATAATGTTAAATTTTTGATGTTGTAGGTAACTATAGCTTAAATGATGGATTTTAGAACCTTGCAACTAAGTGTGGAGGAGTGGTGAAGAGATGAACACATTACATGAGGATTTGGAGGCTTAAAAGTGAAAGAAATCAAGGAGGTATTGGTGTTTGGTAACATAGGCATCAACAACCACACCATTTTGTAGTAGGACGTTGGTTTTCCTCCTTTTCTACCATGATCCACTTTGAATCTGAAAAGGTTCAAAACATGACAGTTGTAGATCTATATGTCTTCTATATTGTGTCAAAATTTCAGCTCAATCGGACAGCTGGAGCAAAGGTTATGATGATTCTATGAAAACTGGTCTAGAGGAGAAGTGTACCGGTACGCGTACCAGTATCCCGAACTCTAGTAGCCTCAACGTACCGGTACGCATACTGGTACACTCTGCCAAAATAGCCTAGAACACCTATTTTTCATGCTCCACTTGCTTGGGGGTCCCACCATTGATTCTCCCACTTTCCCTCTAACTTCCCTTACACATTTACATACCTCCCGCACCCTTATTGAAGACTTTGGAGGCTTGGCATTCAATGAGGAGAGAAAGAAGGGGTGAAGCCTTGGAGTGCAGGCCAAGCCTGTGCTAGGCTGTATTGCCCATCCATTCAGCCCCCTATTGATGGGAGGCCTTTCACACAGCTAGAGGGACGCTCCATGGATAAAAATGCAAGACTCACACTCCATATATTCCGCATTCCACAAGACATTGGGGGTGGCTACCTAAGCTTAGGATTAGTCCAAGGAAGAAGATGATGAATTGAAGATAGAAAGCTTATGTTTTTGCATTTCTTGCATCCATTTCACTTGTAATATTTTGTAAGGATCTTGTAAACTTCATTATTTACTTTTAATGTCATTTATTCAAGTACTTTGCAAGTTTAGTTACATGTTCTACATTTCACCATTGTTATGCTAAGTTTTCTTCATTTCAAGTTTTAAAATGGGTATTGCATATTTTTCTTCTTAGTTTAAGTTTTCTTGCTTTAAGTTAAGTTCCATGTTTCCTTTCTTCATTATGTCTCTTTACATTATGCATTTCCTTCTTGCTTTCATGAGTAGCTAGATTTTAAGTTGGCTAATGCAATGGAGACCTCCTCTTTGGCATGCTATTTGAACTCGTTTCTTTTCCTTCTCTCGGTGTACGATGGTTTGATTTGACTGGATTGAGAATGGATGTGGTTATGAGTCTTTGATATTCCGTAGGCCTGGTCACAGTTTATGCTTGGATCCTCACCATCTCATCACGGTTTATTCCTACTCCTTGTGCTTGGGGAGCACTTTTGTTCACACACACTTCACATTTTGTACATTTCATATTCCACCATTCCTTTGCCCTANATTTAGTGCTTGACATGAATAGTGGAGATGAGTAAGAACCCATGTGAGCTTTCATGCCAATCTTTGTNCACGGTTTATTCCTACTCCTTGTGCTTGGGGAGCACTTTTGTTCACACACACTTCACATTTTGTACATTTCATATTCCACCATTCCTTTGCCCTATCTCTTGCATCATTCCGAAGGAGAGTGACACTCCCTTATATACATAAGCCATAGACACATTGAAGGATGGCGTTGAGAGGTTAGGAATTTGCAATGAAATACATCAAGCATTTTTGGCACCATTGCCGGGGAAGGTTAAGCATCAAGTTCAAATGTGATTTTGGGCGGCACAGGTAAGTCTCATGATTTTCATCATAGGCCAAGGNAATGCAATGTGCTCTCCCATGCTTATTTGGAAATGATCTTAGGCCATCTTTGAAATACTTTGAGCCTTAGCTTTTTTCTTGTGGAATTACANGCCGGGGAAGGTTAAGCATCAAGTTCAAATGTGATTTTGGGCGGCACAGGTAAGTCTCATGATTTTCATCATAGGCCAAGGTATGTCATTTCTTTGTAAATAGTTTGTAAATATCTTGTGTTTTATGTAATGTCTTATAATTTTTTATGAAAATGTATTAAATGCCCTATATTATGAAAACGTGTGTGAGATTTGTGATGAGTATGGGCGCATCACTAGTGAGTGCCCAATAAATGCCCCTCATTTTGAAAAATTTTGCGAGATTTGTGGTGAGTATGGACACATCACTAGTGAGTGCCCAATAAATGCCCCTTAATTTGGAAATGTTTGCGATATTTGCGGTGAGTATGGACAAATCACAAGTGAGAGCCCAATAAATTATCCAATTCATGACTTTTCATGCGAAGGTTCAAATTCAGTTTTGGACTACTTAAATATTTACCGCAACCATTATGTTGCGCCAAGTTATGGTTACAAGAATGAACCTTATGATTTTTCATCCGATCTCACACCACCAAATGAATTTTTTCATTATCCAACATATGAGGACTCAACCAAACAAGAATTGGAAAATACATTTGACAAGTTTATGCAATGCCACATGGAAGTCATTGCCCACCAAATGGAAGTCAATGCCTAAGTAGCCCAACAATTTTCTGAATTTAGAGATGAACTTAGTGTATTGACTAATGCTATAATTGATATGCATGAAGAGCAACATCTTCAGCATGGTCAATGTATTGAGGATGATCATCTCAATGGAATGCATATCGATGTTGAATATCCCACCACTCTAGATTGTGAAAAATTGGATGAAGTTATTATCTCACATGAGGCTAATGAGCCCAAGGTTATTTTGCCATCTATGAGTGGTGTTGAGGTTCACAATTCTCAACTTGGGGAGGGTATTGAAATGGAGTTAAGTGTAGAAAATTTTGAAGAGAAATTGTATACTCCATTGTTGGAATTGAATAAACTTGCCTATACCTTGGTTCGGTTGAGAATTTTGAGTCAACATCCTTCTATGTTTGGATTGATGGTTTAAGAAGGGCATTTATACAACAAAAAAATTTTAAAATCAAAAAAATCAATGGGCGAAAGCTCATATCAGAATTGAAGCCGGATTGACATTTGCCATTTTTGTTTTATTTTCATGTACATAGTAGTTAGACTTATTTTATTGTTATATTTTTCTTCTCTTGATGTTGTAGTGTAGAAATTGTTTACCTCTCCCTAATTTGGACTCATTTTATTTTGAGCATCATAGTAGAAAATCTCATTCCATATAATGTGCGAGTTTAAGTTGGGGGGTGTAATCAAATGTTTTTGTTTTCCCTTTCAATGTGTATGCAAAAAAAAAAAAAAAGAGGAAAAAAAGAAAAAGGGGGTATCTTATTTCTCATGTCACTTTCATTTTTCTCATTGCATGATTCCTTGTGCATTGAGGACAATGCATAGTTCAAGTTAGGGGGTGAGGTGCACCATTTACATGTTCCACCATTTTTTGTATAGAATAAGTTGGAAATGTGAAAATTTTGAAAATTTTTTGTGAAAAATATCCAATATTGAACTATATTTCCCTACCCTAATTGTTATGGGATTTGTGATTTCTTAATCTTCCTTTTGAACTTTGAATACATGAGCACATTATAGAAGTTTATCCTATTGTCAAGAGTATCACATATGTGTTTTCTTTCAAACTCAACCCTTGTGCACCTTGAATGTGTAATTTGGACAATTTATAGATTGAGTTCACATTTAGTGCTTGACATGAATAGTGGAGATGAGTAAGAACCCATGTGAGCTTTCATGCCAATCTTTGTTTGGAGGGAACTTACATTTACTCAAGGAACAATTTTTTAAATTTCAAATTTGTTCAATAATCTCATTATGCTTGTTTTGGTTAGGTGCATTTGAGTAGTTGATTGACTTTGAAATGCAATGTGCTCTCCCATGCTTATTTGGAAATGATCTTAGGCCATCTTTGAAATACTTTGAGCCTTAGCTTTTTTCTTGTGGAATTACATCCCTAGTGCCATGTTTGAGCCTTATTTAAAATTCGTTTCTATGCCACAAATTTGACCAAGCCAATGCAAAATGATATAAATCTAGCTCACCTTGGTTGTTCCTAGAGCTGAGTATAAATGATCATTAAAAGNTTTTATGAAAATGTATTAAATGCCCTATATTATGAAAACGTGTGTGAGATTTGTGATGAGTATGGGCGCATCACTAGTGAGTGCCCAATAAATGCCCCTCATTTTGAAAAATTTTGCGAGATTTGTGGTGAGTATGGACACATCACTAGTGAGTGCCCAATAAATGCCCCTTAATTTGGAAATGTTTGCGATATTTGCGGTGAGTATGGACAAATCACAAGTGAGAGCCCAATAAATTATCCAATTCATGACTTTTCATGCGAAGGTTCAAATTCAGTTTTGGACTACTTAAATATTTACCGCAACCATTATGTTGCGCCAAGTTATGGTTACAAGAATGAACCTTATGATTTTTCATCCGATCTCACACCACCAAATGAATTTTTTCATTATCCAACATATGAGGACTCAACCAAACAAGAATTGGAAAATACATTTGACAAGTTTATGCAATGCCACATGGAAGTCATTGCCCACCAAATGGAAGTCAATGCCTAAGTAGCCCAACAATTTTCTGAATTTAGAGATGAACTTAGTGTATTGACTAATGCTATAATTGATATGCATGAAGAGCAACATCTTCAGCATGGTCAATGTATTGAGGATGATCATCTCAATGGAATGCATATCGATGTTGAATATCCCACCACTCTAGATTGTGAAAAATTGGATGAAGTTATTATCTCACATGAGGCTAATGAGCCCAAGGTTATTTTGCCATCTATGAGTGGTGTTGAGGTTCACAATTCTCAACTTGGGGAGGGTATTGAAATGGAGTTAAGTGTAGAAAATTTTGAAGAGAAATTGTATACTCCATTGTTGGAATTGAATAAACTTGCCTATACCTTGGTTCGGTTGAGAATTTTGAGTCAACATCCTTCTATGTTTGGATTGATGGTTTAAGAAGGGCATTTATACAACAAAAAAATTTTAAAATCAAAAAAATCAATGGGCGAAAGCTCATATCAGAATTGAAGCCGGATTGACATTTGCCATTTTTGTTTTATTTTCATGTACATAGTAGTTAGACTTATTTTATTGTTATATTTTTCTTCTCTTGATGTTGTAGTGTAGAAATTGTTTACCTCTCCCTAATTTGGACTCATTTTATTTTGAGCATCATAGTAGAAAATCTCATTCCATATAATGTGCGAGTTTAAGTTGGGGGGTGTAATCAAATGTTTTTGTTTTCCCTTTCAATGTGTATGCAAAAAAAAAAAAAAAGAGGAAAAAAAGAAAAAGGGGGTATCTTATTTCTCATGTCACTTTCATTTTTCT
>CAUOFW020000001.1:4747282-4819180 GCA_963454935.2 Ilex paraguariensis
GTAATCAAATGTTTTTGTTTTCCCTTTCAATGTGTATGCAAAAAAAAAAAAAAAGAGGAAAAAAAGAAAAAGGGGGTATCTTATTTCTCATGTCACTTTCATTTTTCTCATTGCATGATTCCTTGTGCATTGAGGACAATGCATAGTTCAAGTTAGGGGGTGAGGTGCACCATTTACATGTTCCACCATTTTTTGTATAGAATAAGTTGGAAATGTGAAAATTTTGAAAATTTTTTGTGAAAAATATCCAATATTGAACTATATTTCCCTACCCTAATTGTTATGGGATTTGTGATTTCTTAATCTTCCTTTTGAACTTTGAATACATGAGCACATTATAGAAGTTTATCCTATTGTCAAGAGTATCACATATGTGTTTTCTTTCAAACTCAACCCTTGTGCACCTTGAATGTGTAATTTGGACAATTTATAGATTGAGTTCACATTTAGTGCTTGACATGAATAGTGGAGATGAGTAAGAACCCATGTGAGCTTTCATGCCAATCTTTGTTTGGAGGGAACTTACATTTACTCAAGGAACAATTTTTTAAATTTCAAATTTGTTCAATAATCTCATTATGCTTGTTTTGGTTAGGTGCA
The DNA here is from genome assembly GCA_963454935.2 of Ilex paraguariensis. Lineage (NCBI taxonomy): Eukaryota > Viridiplantae > Streptophyta > Magnoliopsida > Aquifoliales > Aquifoliaceae > Ilex > Ilex paraguariensis. Next base: position 4,747,883 of record CAUOFW020000001.1, read on the forward strand.
TTTGAGTAGTTGATTGACTTTGAAATGCAATGTGCTCTCCCATGCTTATTTGGAAATGATCTTAGGCCATCTTTGAAATACTTTGAGCCTTAGCTTTTTTCTTGTGGAATTACATCCCTAGTGCCATGTTTGAGCCTTATTTAAAATTCGTTTCTATGCCACAAATTTGACCAAGCCAATGCAAAATGATATAAATCTAGCTCACCTTGGTTGTTCCTAGAGCTGAGTATAAATGATCATTAAAAGGAAGGAAGTATGGCAGAAACTCAACAAAAGGGATGAATGAAGTTGAATTCAAAGAGTTGAACGAAAAAAAAAAATTTCAGGAAAAGGAGAAAAATGGGTGAAAAGAAGAAAAGAGGACAAAACAAAAAGGAAAATGTTAAGGAAAAGAGAGAAAAAGAAATAAAGAGTGAAGTGATGGTGTTGACTGAAAATCCCATAGAAAGGGAGATTTTTTTGAAATAAATGTCATGCACTCGGTACAACCCTCTTTGTTATCCTATATCTTTTGTTCATTTACCTAGATATCACCCCAAGGCCTCATTACAACCTATGAAAGTCCTAAATGATCTAGAGAAGCATGGGGATGCATACTTTTAAAGAAAAAAGAGTANATCCCACCACTCTAGATTGTGAAAAATTGGATGAAGTTATTATCTCACATGAGGCTAATGAGCCCAAGGTTATTTTGCCATCTATGAGTGGTGTTGAGGTTCACAATTCTCAACTTGGGGAGGGTANGGGGATGCATACTTTTAAAGAAAAAAGAGTAGTTGGTTTTGCTATCTAATGCCCTAGCATTCCTTTCATGAGATTATGCCAAGGTTGTTTCAGTTTTATGCACACTTCATTTTTGGATTATATGTGAACATACTTTGGTTTGTGCATAATATTCTATATCACATATACACATGGAGAACATGCCAGGATAATCATAGTGTGATTCATTGTTGAGAGAAACCCTTGGTGAGTTTTTGCATCAAAACTGAATTTGGATAGCTAAGTGAATGTGGATTCCGTTGAGTAAATGCTTAAATTACATATTCATTTCACACACACANTACATAGTAGTTAGACTTATTTTATTGTTATATTTTTCTTCTCTTGATGTTGTAGTGTAGAAATTGTTTACCTCTCCCTAATTTGGACTCATTTTATTTTGAGCATCATAGTAGAAAATCTCATTCCATATAATGTGCGAGTTTAAGTTGGGGGGTGTAATCAAATGTTTTTGTTTTCCCTTTCAATGTGTATGCAAAAAAAAAAAAAAAGAGGAAAAAAAGAAAAAGGGGGTATCTTATTTCTCATGTCACTTTCATTTTTCTCATTGCATGATTCCTTGTGCATTGAGGACAATGCATAGTTCAAGTTAGGGGGTGAGGTGCACCATTTACATGTTCCACCATTTTTTGTATAGAATAAGTTGGAAATGTGAAAATTTTGAAAATTTTTTGTGAAAAATATCCAATATTGAACTATATTTCCCTACCCTAATTGTTATGGGATTTGTGATTTCTTAATCTTCCTTTTGAACTTTGAATACATGAGCACATTATAGAAGTTTATCCTATTGTCAAGAGTATCACATATGTGTTTTCTTTCAAACTCAACCCTTGTGCACCTTGAATGTGTAATTTGGACAATTTATAGATTGAGTTCACATTTAGTGCTTGACATGAATAGTGGAGATGAGTAAGAACCCATGTGAGCTTTCATGCCAATCTTTGTTTGGAGGGAACTTACATTTACTCAAGGAACAATTTTTTAAATTTCAAATTTGTTCAATAATCTCATTATGCTTGTTTTGGTTAGGTGCATTTGAGTAGTTGATTGACTTTGAAATGCAATGTGCTCTCCCATGCTTATTTGGAAATGATCTTAGGCCATCTTTGAAATACTTTGAGCCTTAGCTTTTTTCTTGTGGAATTACATCCCTAGTGCCATGTTTGAGCCTTATTTAAAATTCGTTTCTATGCCACAAATTTGACCAAGCCAATGCAAAATGATATAAATCTAGCTCACCTTGGTTGTTCCTAGAGCTGAGTATAAATGATCATTAAAAGGAAGGAAGTATGGCAGAAACTCAACAAAAGGGATGAATGAAGTTGAATTCAAAGAGTTGAACGAAAAAAAAAAATTTCAGGAAAAGGAGAAAAATGGGTGAAAAGAAGAAAAGAGGACAAAACAAAAAGGAAAATGTTAAGGAAAAGAGAGAAAAAGAAATAAAGAGTGAAGTGATGGTGTTGACTGAAAATCCCATAGAAAGGGAGATTTTTTTGAAATAAATGTCATGCACTCGGTACAACCCTCTTTGTTATCCTATATCTTTTGTTCATTTACCTAGATATCACCCCAAGGCCTCATTACAACCTATGAAAGTCCTAAATGATCTAGAGAAGCATGGGGATGCATACTTTTAAAGAAAAAAGAGTAGTTGGTTTTGCTATCTAATGCCCTAGCATTCCTTTCATGAGATTATGCCAAGGTTGTTTCAGTTTTATGCACACTTCATTTTTGGATTATATGTGAACATACTTTGGTTTGTGCATAATATTCTATATCACATATACACATGGAGAACATGCCAGGATAATCATAGTGTGATTCATTGTTGAGAGAAACCCTTGGTGAGTTTTTGCATCAAAACTGAATTTGGATAGCTAAGTGAATGTGGATTCCGTTGAGTAAATGCTTAAATTACATATTCATTTCACACACACACGAGTTTTGAAAGGAAACGTGTAGGTGTATACTCTAGAATAGCATTTAAAGCTATGATGTGTTTCATGTGTGATTAGTTCGGGTGTGTTGAACAAAGTTATTGTTGACATCCCAGTGCTAGTTAAGAAAAGGGAACATGCTTTAAATATTAGATACTACGAAAAGACGTTTGTAGGTACCTTCACTAGAAACCTTCACGAGACAAAACTCATCCACTAGGGATCACTTAGGGGTTTAAAGACATGTTGCATATGCTAAATGCAATTGCGGAATTAGTATAGGTTTATATTTGTTTGCTTAGTTTTTAAATTTTGTTTGCTAGGGAATAGCAAAGCTTAAGTTGGGGGGTGTGATGAGCGCATAATATTGCATATTTGACAGCCTCATTACATGAATTTTAACTCAACTTTTGCATCTAAGTACTTAGAGTTAGCTGAAATTATGAATAATGTTGAATTTTTGATGTTGCAGATAATTATAGCTTAAATGATGGATTTTAGAACCTTGAAACTAAGTGTGGAGGAGTGGTGAAGATATGGACATATTACATAAGGATTTGGAGGCTTAAAAGTGAAAGAAATCAAGGAGGTATTGGTGTTTGGTAAAATAGGCATCAACAGCCACACCATTTTGTAGTAGGACCTCGATTTTTCTCCTTTTTGACCATGATCCACTTCTAATCTGAAAAGGTTCAAAACATGGCAGTTGTAGATCTGGTTGTCTTCTATATTGTGTCAAAATTTTAGCTCAATCGGACATTTGGATCAAAATTTATGATGATTCTACGAAACCTGGTCCAGAGGAGAAATGTACCGATACCCCGAACTCCAGTAGCCTCAGTGTACTGTTATGCATACCGGTACACTTTGTCAAAATAGCCCAAAACACCTATTTTTCATTCTCTACTTGCTTGGGAGTCCCACCATTGATTTTCCCACTTCCCCTGACTTCCTTTACACATTTACATGCCTCCTACACCCTTATTGAAGACTTTGGAGGCTTGGCATTCAATGAGGAGAAAGAGAAGGGGTGAAGCCTAGGAGTGCAGGCTAAGCCTGTGCTAGCCTGGATTGCCCATCCATTCAGCCCCCTATTGATGGGAGGCCTTTCACACAGCTAGAGGGACTCTCCATGGACGAAAATGCAAGACTCACACTCCATATATTCAGCGTTCCACAAGACATTACGGGTGGCTACCTAAGCTTAGGAGTAGTCTAAGGAAGAAGATGATGAATAGAAGATAGCAAGCTTATGTTTTTTGAATTTCTTCCATTCATTTCACTTGTAATCTTTTGTAAGGATCTTGTAAACTTCATTATTTACTTTTAATGTCATTTATTTCAAGTACTTTGCAAGTTTAGTTACATGTTCTACATTTCACCATTGTTATGCTAAGTTTTCTTCATTTCAAGTTTTAAAATGGGTATTGCATATTTTTCTTCTTAGTTTAAGTTTTCTTGCTTTAAGTTAAGTTCCATGTTTCCTTTCTTCATTATGTCTCTTTACGTTATGCATTTCCTTCTTACTTTCATGAGTAGCTAGATTTTAAGTTGGCTAATACAAGGGAGACCTCCTCTTGGGCATGCTACTTCAACTCATTTCCTTTCCTTCTCTCGGTGTACAATGGTTTGATTTGACTAGGTTGAGAGTGGATGTGGTTGTGAGTTTTTGATATTCTGTAGGCTTGGTCACGGTTTATGCTTGGATCCTCACCATCTCGTCCCTAGCTTCCTATAAATCAATTGTTCATCTATGCACCATTGGAGGAAGGTTTTGAGTTGAGTTGGGATTCCCATTGGAATGACCTCTTTGGATTAGCCAACACTTGTGTTATTGTATTTTCATTCACAAACTCCAATCACCAAAACACAAAGAAAAGATTTTACATTTTTCCCTTTTGCAACAAAATCACTTTCACCATACTCGAACTTTCCTTCCCCGAGGAGACAACCTTGGAATAATTTTCCATGTAAAACAACGACACATAAAAGACTCCTTGTGCTTGGGGAACACTTTTGTTCACACACACTTCACATTTTGTACATTTCATATTCCACCATTCCGTTGCCCCATCTCTTGCATCATTCCGAAGGAGAGTGACACTCCTTTATATACATAAGCCATAGACACATTGAGGGATGATGTTGAGAGGTTAGGAATTTGCAATGAAATACATCAAGCCTGATCTGAGTGGTATAAGGACGTCATTTGCTTGTACTGTCGAAGGTGAGCCTCCAGGTCAAAACGCCCCTTGAACCTTGGTACCAGATATTTTTTTTGGTATCTCCATCTTTAGGATGCTTTTGGTGAAGGGCAATAGAGTGGCTTCATCCTTTGTGTCTAATTTGGGGGTGGACCTTTTGATCCTCATGGAATCTAGCTTGGCCTTGAGGTCTCCCCCTTCCTTGTGGCACCTTCCTTCGTGTCCTCGATGTCGGGTAGCATGCCCCTCGGCTCCTTCTTTCTTTATAGAGAGGTTAATCCTTCCTCAGACTCCTCCACGCTTCCTCGCTCAGACAGTTTTTGACGGAGGTCATTCCACGCCAACGGTTTGGTCCTCTTGGTTGGGACCTCTGGGTCCTGGCCATTGGCCCTTGAGCGTTTCGGAGCCTTGGAGCCCCCTGCTTCACCACTCAAACGGTTCCTCAAGTCTTTGGCTCCCACCTCCTTGATGGAGGTCTCCTTGGACGGTTGAAATGTTTGAGATCCCCTAGTGAAAAGCCAAACTCGTCCAATCTGTTAAGGACGTTTGCTTGATATTTACCGTCACATACCCTAATCTTAGCACATCACCCTCAAATGTGTATATTATTTTTGTGTGTAGGTGAGTGTCACTCTCCCTCGAAATGATGCAAGGGATGGGGCAAACGTGTGTGTGGAATGAACAAAAATGTGTGTGTGTGCAAAAATGCTCCCCAAGTGTAGAGAGACTTTCGAGTGTTGTGTTTTACTTGAAATGGGTATTCCAAGGTTGTCTCCTCAGGGAAGGAAGGTTAGATTGTGGTGAAGGTAATTTTGTAAAGAAATGAAAAAAATGAAAAAACTATTGAGTTTATGTTGGCTAATCCGAAGAGGTCATTCAAATGGGAATACCAAATCTACTCAAGACATTCGTCCAATGGTGCTTGGACTTTCGATTGATTCGTAGGAAGTGAGAGACTAAAATGGAGGTGAGGATTCAAGCATACCCCATGACAAGTCTATAGTGTATCAAGAACTCACAACCATGTCCACACTCAACCTAGTCAAACCGAACCGTTGTACACTATGAGGAGGAATGAAAAGGAGTTTATTTAGCATACTCAAGAGGAATTCTCCCTTGAATTAGCCAACCTAAAGCTTAGCTACTCATATTTAATGTAAAAGCATTTGTAATGTAAGGAGACATGTAGGTGAAATGGAAATGAAATAGAGATGAGAATGAAACTTAGAACATATATTAAAATATAGGAAGAAGTAAACTATAAAGAGAAATTCATTTCATACCAAAATGAAAAAGTTGCAGAGCATACCAAGCAGAAAATGTGAAAATATAACAACAATGGATTAAACTTGATTGCACTTGAAATAAAGGAGATTATAATGCAAGAAATGATGATTACAAGTGAAATACAACTGAAATGGCTGAAGACAATGCAAAAATCTAAGCTTTATCTCTCTAAACTTCATCTTCTTTCTTGGAACTTATCTCTCTAAAAACTACTCCTAAGCTTAGGTAGCCTCCTCTTTTTCAAAGCTTATGTGAATGCTGAATATATGGTGTAAGACTTATGTAATTTCGTCCATAGGGCTCCTCTAGATCTGATGAATTGTCAATGTTTTATTTCAAAATTTATATATGATATTTGTGAAACGAGACCGGCTTGTTTTATTTGTTTTCAATTTTTTTTTTCGAGTTTGGGAGGATTTTCCTACATTTTTTTTCATTTTAGAGGAAGAGCTCAGAGTTGATGAGTAGGTGTCTTGGGAAGCTCAATTGGATGGAAGCATGGATCCCGAGGGGGATGTCTAGAATTGTTCTTTTTATGTTATAGACTAGGAGATTCATTTTGACATAATGTTCATGTTAATATTTTCTTAGTCCGTTGCAAGATAATAGCTTGGCATATTCTTTTGGGTGTAATTGCTATAGTTTGGCATATTCTTTTGGATGTAATGATCATGGTTTGACATATTCTTTTGGATAATATTGTAGATATTGTGGATGATGAATAATTTTTTTTTATTTATGGATCTTATTAGTTGATCTCATGATGTGAATGAATTTAAATAGTAATTCCATCCAAGCGGAATTTTGGGGCGCTATAGAAAATGTGTGGGAAAAGCAATGGTGAGCCCCCCAAGTAAGTGGAAGATGAGTTACAGAACCTAGTGCTTTTCAAAAAAACCTATCGGTAGGTTGATGCCCAAACCTATTGGTAGGTTTTTTGTCCAGTAGGCAAAATCTACCGGTAGGTTTTGATTGCCTTCTACTGGTAGGTCATAAGTGGGTGCTAGCTTAGGACTAGTTTTCATAACATTATCATAACTTTTGATCCAACCATCTGATTGAGCTGAAATGTTGTAACAATATAGAGAACATCCAGATCTACAACTTTTATGTTTTACACTTGTTCATATTCGAAGTGTATCATGGTGAAAAATGGGGAATACAAAGGTACCAATACCGAATAGTGTGGGTGCCGGTACCAAAATTTAAGTAGGCTTAGATATCGGTGCGTATGATACCAAATACCACTACATCCTTGATTTATTTCACTTTAAATCCTTCCAATCCGCATGTAATGTGTCCATACCTTCACCACTCATTCACACATAGTTGTAGGGTTCCGAAAGCTATCAATTAATCTATGATTACCAGCAACATCAAAATCTTCACATTATTCAAAAATTCAACTAACTCTAAGTAATTAAATGCAAAGTTTGAGTTAAAATGCATGTAATGAGGCTGTTAAATATGCAATCTTACACGCTCATCAATGTTCAAATTAGTTTCCTTTATCTGCCATAATTGGTCTTCCATTCATTCCTCCATAAGATTAATGAGTTGCAGGCTAAGGGACCATATTTATTCCCCCCAGACTCAGTTCAGTTTGTGGGTTTTTTATCTTGAATGGATGGAGAGCTCTTTGTTGACACTTTCAACACGATCCTCCGTTCTTGACACGGAAGGAGCCAATGCATTGATATTTCTTTGTTGAGTACCCTTTCCTTTCAAATGAGTTTTAACCATAGTCACTGTCTCAAGAAAACTTAGTTTCTTCCCATAGATGGTGCCAAACTATGCACAGTGATTTTAGCACAATAAATGAAAAGGATAGATCTCTCTTTTGCTGAATACGAGATTTACCTGAAATTCATGGATCTTGAGTCAAATGGAGGTGAGAAATAGTATAAGGAGTGGTGATGAATTACTTTTCCAGTTGTCCATGCTATTCAGGCGAGTCAAGAAGGATTTTTCCACTCAAAAAAGAGAGTTAGAAGGGTGTTTTTCAACGTGACCCCTCCGACGATCAAGTCAGTTCGTAAGAGAGGGGTGGGAAAAACACCGTTCTATTACTTGAATCTGGTTTGCATACCTTTTCTTTAAATTTTTGGGATCTATTTATACCTCCCTGGAGGTGATCATTAGTGACACATGGGCACTTGAAGAAGAAGCCCCCCATTGGTCCATCTGGAATGCAGTGAGCAGTGCCCAGTCCTTGGACAGAGCACCTTCCATTTTGTGTGGAAGAGGCTCAGGCATTAAATGCTTGGGCTTTTGAGCACTTAATGCTCATACTTCTGGGCTTTCAGAGCATTTACTACGTCCCATCCCCCTAAGGGATTATTTAATGCTTCACTGCAATGGATGCACATGAGTGAGTTCATCTTTGTCTATTGGCCCTTGATTCTAGGCTCTTTGCCACGTTTAACATTGTGATTGGGTATGGGTCTGTTATATCTGCCATTCTGACTACTTTGAGAAGATGAATCAATGATTATTTGTTTAGTTCTAAATAATGATAGTCATCATTCTGACACCTCTGTTTCCGGATCCTTAAGCCAAGATGATATGTTAGGTAATAGGCCTTAAGGGAGTTAGTCATGCCAAGGACACGTGTTGCAATCTAGACTCCCTGAGGTGACATATGCAGAGGACACGTGTCACTTGCAGGGACTCTACAGAACCCTTTGTACCAAGGACACGTGTCATTCGCAGATGGCATCAAGGAAATCAATAGTGCCAAGGACACGTGTCCATCACATATGGGTCCAAGGGACCTTTAGTGTCGAGGACACATGTCTCAATAATAGTGCTCCAATGGCATGGATGTCGAGGACACGTGTTCACCTTTGGGACCTCCATGCTTATAACACCGAGGACACATGCCATAATTCGAGCATTCTGGGGGATTTTGTGCCGAGGACACGTGTTAGTTTCTGCTGATGTCTTAGAAATGTCCCATAAGAGGAGTACAATTTTTTGGTGGGGATAAGTCCTACAATTTATTCTCTGATGAACAAAATCCAAATCCTCAATGGTATTATCATCACTGGACTTGAAGGGGCAAAATAATAAAACCCAGATCAAAGAAGCTGAGAATAGTAAGAAAGACAAAAGTAAAAAGAGAGAAACCTTTAAGAGCTAAAAAAAAATTTGCTCATATCTTTTCATCTTGCTTTGTTCAATAACTTTTGGTCATTATCACTGCTATGGAAATTAGCAACAAGAAATTGTTGAAGGAATATTAGTTCACAAAACTCAGACACCATCCATTGATATATCAAGTATATAGATAGAGGTGGTGGGCAGCGGTGTCTGAGAGAAAGAAGAGATGAAGAGAAGAAGCAGTAGTGATACACAGGGGTACATAGGGGGTAAATGAGTCATCATAACATTTTTTGCTAATTTAAATAGCATTTATAATTGTTGCAATTTGGTCCAAAACATTATGGGGTTATGTGCAGGTTTTAAAACTATGAGGAGGTAATTGAAAACAGAGTAAACCACAAGAAGGTAATTTATAATTTTTCCTAAAATATAAAGGGTAAATTTTATTAGAAGTTTTCAAAGTATGACGTTTGTCTCATTTTGGTCCCTAATATTTCAATTGCATTATTTTAGTCCTTGAAGTATTGAATATGTCTCTATGTGGTCCCTCAAGCAAACAAAATCCAAATTATTAACTGTTTTCGATCATAAACTTGTCACGTGATACCTAAATATGGATAAAAAAAAATTGGGTTGCTTTTGACCAAAATTTGGGCAGCTCTTGAACAAAAATGTGTAATATGGGTAACTCGATAGAAATTTGGTCAAAAGTTATCCAAATTATTTTTGTGCTCATATTTAGGTATTTTGTGACAAGTTTATGATAAAAAAATTGTTAGCAATCTGAACGCTATTTGCTTGACAGACTACGTAGAAACATATTCAATAATTTAGGAATTCAAATTATACAATTGAAATATTGGGACCAAAACGAGACAAACTCCATACTTTAGAAACTTCTAGTGTAATTAACCCAAATATAAAAGAAACAAATGTAACATTCAAATGCTAAAAATTGAAAATAGAGCACAATTTATGCAATATCACAAGTTTTGAAACTTTTGATAAGAATTTGACAAATAAAGTAGCATTTTGTATTGAAATGCTAACAGTATGTAGACCATAAAATCTATCAGACCAGGTCATTCCACATGTGTACATTAAATGGATTTATCTACATCAAATTTTGATTAAAATATTTTACTAGAAACCCATCCTTTTATTAGTTGTATCTCATTTTTCATCGTTTCTATTGATAATTGGCTTTAACTCACAAATTTTATATGAGATTTGAGTTCTGTTAATATGTCATGTAGACTCTTCATCATTGCAGTAGTTAAATAGCAGTAAAAAGCTATGGTACTAAGAAAGATAATTTGGCATTGCAACTGTGTTCAAAATTGGGCCCAGACTATAGACTGGCAATAGACTTCCCTTGAATATAGTCGATGAACCAATAATAATTAGATAATATTTTAAAAGAAAATGAAACAACAATCAAAAAATTTTGAATGAACAAATATTTATGCATTATCAATATGGGAGCACTTCATTCCATATTATTATGGAGAGTTGGCTAGTGTTCATTGGAGCCAAATTAAAAGTAAAGTGGTAACAAAGTTTTTGTGCTTTTGAGTTGTTTGAATTGCTTAAAAATATTATAAGTGGAAGATTAATTGAGAACGGTGTGATTAGACAATCTTGTTTGTTGTGGGCATATTTCATTACACTTAAGATTCTCTAAAGTTATTAACAATCAGGAATCTCTTGGTTGAGTGTGAGTTTGATAGTTGAATTATACTCACAAATTTTAATTGAAAATGGAGGTTAAAGGTATGGATAAAAATTTGGAGCCATATGGTAAAGAACTTAGGAAGGTTAGATCATTTTAAGTAGTTGAATTTGATTCTTAATATTATTATACTAAATAATATAGTTCTTCAACATGTTGAGGACAATTATAGTGGGCAATTATTGGGACAAGGACGTGTTAACTTTTAATGGTGTTGGAGTTGTGTTGTAGAAATATAATGTTCTTGTTTCTTGAATTTCATAATCCATTATTAAGCTAGATATTAATAGGTTTGAGTTTAGGATTTGATGGTGCTCAAAATCGACGGTACCTAACTAAAGAACAATATGGAATGTGGCCCAAAGAGTGTGTGAACGTGTGTATATGATAGATAGTATGCTAAGTGTTAAATGCAAGATGAAAACAACAATGTGTGTGGTTCACCCTAGCCGAAGGATTAAGGCTCTTACTTCTTGGGAATTATATTTCTTGGGGAAGAAGATTGTTGTTACATGGTATTTGACTGGAAGCGTTTACAGAATATTGCTTAGATTACTGTTGGGTGGTATTTTTCTATATCTCTTTGTGTGGTATTAGTAGCTACTTATACATCTGATTGTTAGGGTTTTGTGGTGATTCCTTTTGAGCTGATTCTATGGTCCCCTTTGTGTTTGTCTTATTACTAGAACTATCATCCCTAATGCTTTTTTGTACCCACTATGCATTGATTGGAATACGTGAGCCATCTCCATTACCGGTGGATTTTTCTCCATTAGGATTGTCAGGCATTGTCCCATTGTCTCATGTCCACATTTTGTGTTGTACCTCTTGCTAACTGGCTTGGTGTCGTGCCTCTATTTCCCAATCTAATGCCTATACTAGGCTTATCGATGTCGAGCTATCACCTACTTCGAGCTAGTTTGTTTCAAGCTTTTATGGAACTGGGCCACAATCTAGGTTGAGCCCAATGAATGCTATCTGGATGAGACTCTTGGGTCACTTTATGTGAGCCAAAGGGTTTTGGGCTCTAGAGGGGAGCCATACTTAAATCAATCATCATCAATTGCTCCCCAGCCCCAGGTTAGGAGGATGACTTTTTAACTCTATCCTAGGGTTAAAATCGTCTTTTTTATAGCAATGATTACTATGTGGATGAAGGTTCTTCATGATTACCAACGCTGTTCCAGTAGCATGTTCAGTTCCTCGATGTGAGAGATGTGCTAGGAAAGGACACACGTCATAGGGAGAAGGCTCCTTTGGTACATCTTTTTCTGACGTCTCATTGTGGTAATAAATGTTATAAAAAAGGGGAAACACCCTTTGCCTTATCACTATTTTTTTTGAATTTTTGACTTTTCATGCTCCTTTTCCCCTTTCTAGACTCTGAGGTGGTTGCCTCATTCTTTCGGTGGTTCTGAGAATGTTGTGCTTTCGTTCTTCTACAAAGTGATCTTAGCTCTTCATTAGGTAGGTGCTCATTCTCTTTCTTTCGTTCTGGATCCCTTTTACCTCAACTAGTGGAGCCGCGGGTTCTATTTCATTATTTGGAGGTTTAGTTACTTTCATCGTCACTTCGGTAGGTTCTCTTTTCTTTTGTGGTTTGTAGACTACCCTCTCTTACTGAGGTTGTCCTTGATCAGATCCAGGTGTTTAGTCCTTCTATTTCTGATGGATTGTGCTTTGCATCTGCCTTCTTTATATTATGGGTTACAATTTGAAGCCCCAATGAGAAGATTCATATCCAATTCCTCTTCTAATCCTACGTTCAGGGAGGGAAGTGATGAGAGTGTTGAGGAGGTTTCGGCTTCCCATTCTAGTGGTTGCGCTAAAGAGGCCTCATCTCTCCCTGGTAGTGAGAAGCCTCTTGTTGACCACACTGCTCCTATTGAGGGTGATTAATTTTCATTAGCTTTAGTAGAGTGATTCGAGTTTTATCCTAGGGTGTTAGATCTGGACGACCCTGGATCCATTCACTTGGTCTCAACTTCAAGTTGTTCTGTCGAGCCTCTATTGGCTTTGCCCCCAACTATCACGAGTTGTGCGAAGAAAAAGGGGTCCAAAGGCATTCCACCTTCCTTTGGCCCCAAAAGGAAAAAAAATTCCAACAAGACTTTTATGATCTTACTTGCTATGCCAAGTCCACTTCTAGTTGTATCGACGAGGATGATTTGGAGGCCCTGAGGGAGGAGTATTCCTTTCCAGCTTCTATTCAGTTCCATTCCCTTGAGGAAAACAGAGATGTAACTTATTTATTCCTGGGATGACCTATTTTTTTCACCTCGGCATTCCACACTGGCGTCAAATTCCCTGTTTATCCCTTCATTCAAGATGTGCTTGCCTTCTATAATGTGTGTCCAGCTTAGGTTTCCCCCAATAGTTGGGGCTTGCTAGTTGGCCTTCTTGTTCATTGGCGAGAGAGTGGGAACATGTCTCCACCCACTATTCGAGAGTTTGCCCACCTTTTTCAACTTAAGTCTTCTCTTGCACTGGGCTTTTTCTATTTTACCAAGCGGGTTAAGGTGAAGAGTTTGTTTTTGGGTTTCCTTTGTCCAACAATGGGTGGAAACCAAATTTCCTCGTCCGAGGTGATTCTTAGGAGTTTTTAGGAGCGTCTAGGGATATACCTCGCTTCCCAAGTTTTAGGGGGGACTCGAGGAACACATGTAAGGGCAACATTTAAATACTCGCCTGTTGAATGCATTCTCATCTTGGTTCTAACTTGTCTTTGGCATCTTTTGCAGGTTTTCACCATTCCCTTGATGCTATAGAGGCTGGGAGAGTGGCTTTAGTTGAAGCCTATGGCCGTAAGCCCTTTTTTACTCTAGTGACCAAGGAGAAGCTTGTAGAATATGAGCTTGGTCCTCTTATGGAGACATTGCCTACTCAGATCGTCAAATCATTGCCTAAGAAATCCCTCGACCAGATGGATCTTGAATTCATAATGGCGAGATTTGCCAATGAGAAGAAGAGAAAGGGGATGAAGCTGGTGAAAACTTATGAGTTTCCTTCCCTAAAGAAATTGAAGTTGGCGAATACCCTCTCGGGGCATGAACACGAGGATCTATTCTCCCCAAAAACTGATCTTCCCATCTCTTCACCGGTAGAGCTGCCATACAATGGTGGGCAGCTGATGGAAGAAGTCGAGCCTATCAGGATGAATTCAACTCTTTCTAATCCCCTTGAGGTTGAAGGAGTTGAGTCCATTGTGATAGCTTAAGCTCTTTCTCCAGCAATGGCCCCTGAAGGAGAAGAGATCAAGTAGGGTCTTGCTGAGTTAGACATGAAGAGCAGTGGATTCCTCCGTGATCTTGCTGTAGTTATGAATGCATTAGCTGACTTAGTTCCCACCTCAAACTCCAAGGAGGTGATGAAGGTCATCTTTGGAAGGAAGACGAAACACGCCATCCAGAGTTTGGATGAGGTATTGTGTTATTTTATTGCCCTCTAGAATATGGCTTTTGGCTTCTCTTTCTCTTTTTTTTTTCTTTACAGTATGTGCCTCTATTGTTAGGCCTTGGCATGCATCAAGATGATGGAGTTCCATCACTAGCATGTTTCGAGAGTGCTAACTAGTCAATTCTCCCAACAAGCTCCCCTGCATTCTGAAATTGAGAGATCCAAACTTGCTGAGTAGCAACTAAGGAAGGACTTGGTTACAAAGGAGCTCGAGCTGGGAGGGGCACTAGACACTATTGACACAAACTAAGGTGGGAAGAGGTCTAGTTGAGGAGAAGAACGCTGTCCTTGTAGCCAAGCTGGCAGAGATGAAGAGGGCCTATGCCGAGCTAGACACTCATTTTTAGGACTCCATTAAGGGTAAGAACGCTGAATTGAGGGCAAGGATGAGGAGATGAAGGTAAAAATGGTTGAAATTCCTCAAGGCAAATGCTTCTTCCTTCGTGCAATGGTTTATGAAATTCCAAGAACAAGTTGAGAGGTCATACCCAGACCTTGAGTTGGACTCTTTGATGCCAAAGGTTAAGGCGTTGAAGCCTAAGGATCCTACTGAGGGAGTTTGTGCCGAGCAAACTGAAGGGGATGAGGACTCTACTGCTTAGTTTTTATCCATGGATTATAGGATTTTGCAATGAATTGTAGGTAAATTTGTAGAATTTTTATGTAACTTCAACTCCATTTCTTATTTTTAATGCTCCCCATTTATTGCTTCTTTTATTCCGGATGGCTTTTATGTGTTTTCCTATTTAATTCTTCTCTTTTCCCCTTTCTCCTCTAATGCATTCTTCTTAGCTCTTAGCTTTGGAGGGGTGACAGGGATGAATTTCGCTTCTCTGAGTTGTACCAACCTTCATTTGTAGTAGTGGAGATCTCCCGAGCTAGTAAGTAGGTTATTGTTTTGCTCATAGTTGGGTTGCTTGGTAAGTTTGCCTTGCCACATCGCTACAAGCCCGGATGTTTCATGACCTACCAAGGTTTGTCTTTTATGAGTCTTGAGCTGAATATCCATGCCTGAGCTATTTAGGATCATCAAGATTATTATAGAATTTTTGCTCTGTCTTTTCGTGTCCTCCAAGTTTGAAGATTTTCTCCATTTAAGGCTATGTGCCTACGAAGGTGAGGGTGTCTCCTCAAAAGTTTCACCCATTCCCTGCATTTTTTGACACGTGGCCGGTGTAGTTAATTCGATGGATGCACATTAATTGCTTCCTTCTAGAGGGATTTGTACTGCCAAAAACCCTTTTAAATATTACGCATTTTCTATTTAGGCTTTCACCACTTTGCTTGAGTTTCTTTTGCTTCATTCTCTACCAGATTTTTTAGTTAGATTTTTTGAACCTTTCTCTTGAGTTCTCAACATGGCTCAGCTTTTAGTTTCTAGTATGACACCTTAAGAGAGACCTTTCTAGATACTGAGGGGAGGGACGTTGATACTGCGGAGGCCCGGGCGCTTTCTAGCTATTATGATTTTTCCACCAGGGTATCAATTCATGTCGCAGACAATGACCCCTATCACTAGTCTTTGGCTCATAGGGTTTATTTTTTTGAGGTCCTTTTCCAACTAGGCCTCAGGTTTCCCCTTCCTCCCTTTGTGAGGGAGGTTAGTCATTTCTTCAGTTTTTGTCCCGCCATGCTATTATCGGCGCGTTGAGTCATTCTTTTGGCATTCCTTGTCCTGTGGGAGTGCTTGTTCATGCGACCGTGAGTTTCCTTGGCAAAGTTTCTCAACCTCTTTCGTCTCGTGGAGCTGTCTGAGCTCTATTGCTTCGTAGGGAGAAGAGAAATGGAATTTTTTATCTTTGACCTTCCTCTTGAGCCTGAAGTTTGGAGGTGAAGGTTCTTTTTTGTGTCTCAAAAAATTTGGGAATTATTATCTAGGTGATCTCGTCGGTTTGCATCCCCACAATTTGGGGTAATATTTTAAAACCCAACAAGGCCCGACGGATCGACTTGGTGAACCGGTGCTCAAACTGGGCCGATTTGCATAAAAGACCATTTGTGCATAGAAACTGGGATCAAACCGTTGAACTGGTCAAAAACTGGTAAATCTGTGCAAATCGGGCGAGTTAACCAAACTAGATGGTTTAATTTAATTTGTATAAATGTGAGATTTTTTTGGACTTTTTGGTCATTTTGTGTTTTTTCCCTAAATCACTCAGACCAGACTAGCGACTAAGCACAGCCTCCACCAGTGACTCCATTCTCTAGTCCAGCTTCCAACATTGATTTCGTTCTCTAGTTCAACCTCCAGCACCAATAGGCAGCATCGACTCCAGTCCGCCTCTAGCATGCGTACAACATTGACTCCAGTCTAGCGATTGTGGACAAAATCAGTGACGAGGTGAGTTCTCTCCTCCTCTCTCTCTCTCTCTCTCTCTCTCTCTCTCTTTCTCTTGCAGTTATAGACTTACAGTTACTATGTCTCAGTCTTTCTCTGAGTCTCTACTGTGAGTTTGCGAGTACGAGCAAGCAAAGAAGTGAGCAGCAAGCTCAAGTCCTCCACCAGTCCACCAAGCTCCATCAAGTCCTCCATCTTTCAGTTCAGAGCTCCACAGGCATTTTCATCGAGTCCTCGAGTAGCAAGTTTACTCTCTCTCTCTCTCTCTCTCACGTTCAGTGTCTGTAATCAATTGCTATTTTTAAAATATGAGTTATGATGTAATTTATAATTTTATGAGTTATGATGCAATTTGATTTGTAGAATTCTGATTAAGTGTTTGATTATTTTAGTAGATGTGATGCAATCTGATTTATAAAAGCTATTATGTTTTAAAATAAGATGGAAATGTTTTTCTGAACAAGTAATTTTAATTTTACAAGATGCAATCTGAACAAGTGCTTAATATTAGGCTATAGTGTTTCATGAGTAAGTGGTTGATAATTTGATCGAGCTATGATCCCAAGAGCTTTGAATATTTGATTGATAATGCTTTATCCTACTCTTATCTCTATCAGTGAAAATTTGGGATGATTATGTGTTTTTCCTTTTAAAACATAAAGAAAAGTTTTGAGTTTAGGGCTTGTGAAATTCTTATGTAAACTTGTGGGTTGATTAGTAGTGTGAGCTTGTGAAATTCTCATTGTGTTTGATTGCACTGCATAAATTATCCTATGGGCTCTATTATTTTCATTTGTTGGGGTTTATACTTTATTTATTGTCTTGTATCTTAGACTCTTAGTTTATACTTTAAAGCTTAGAGTTAGTGTGTTGTGTTGTCGGGTTTAATTACTTGTGGATTTTTGGTTTTGGATGTCATATCCAAATGACTTCATCCGGAACACCAATTGAATCTTAGTCTACACCAATTAGCTCTACACCAACTAGTGCTACACCAAATTCTTCTTCTAAAAGAGTTGCAGTTAGAGGAAAGATCGACCTTGCATGGGCACATTGTTGAGAAGCATCTATCTCTTCAAAAAAGGGAAAGAATTTGATTTGTATGTATTGCCACAAGGTAATTAAGGGATGTGGTATCAATAGATTCAAGCAACATTTGGCCAGGAATAAAGGAGAAGTAGAATCATGTACAAACCCCTCAAGCTTGCTCACCTGCAGTGTCCCAATCTTTGGTTAAAGAACTATACATTTCAAGTGAGAGTAGTTGCTATACCATTCCAAATGGTGCTAGAATACACACACAACAGATTTGTGCAAGCTCTAGTGGGAATCCACATAATGGAACAAACATGCACAAGGAAGTCCCAAGCAAGAAGCCAACCAAGGTAACCATCTTGTTGGCTATAGAGGTAAGGCCACAGTTAAACCCATGTCCTAGCACTACTTCTTATTTTGTTTCTGAATCCTCTATTAGAAGTAAGGAAGGTATGGGCCATGCTCTGTCAAATGAGGGGATGCAAGGTTCTTTAGTCACCACCCAAAATGTACCACAAGAACAACAACCCCGAAGTGATGGTAGATTGAAACAAACTACCTCCTGAAGCCAGGTTGTCAAGAATGGAGTGGGTTTGGACTCAAATATTCGTGGTTCAGCTAATCATAAAGCCATGTCTCTCAAATTTGTTGAACCCATTAGGGATACTCAAAGGATTGTTGTCTCTCCCCCTAGGGATATAGCTGCAAAAGGTTGTAAGGAGTGGGAAACATGCCTTGTGGGGTTTTTTATTGATAGGAAATTGCCATTTTTGATGGTCAAATAGATTGCCTTCAGGTTATGGAATAGACTAGGACTCATTGAAGTCTTGGCCAATGGCACTGGGTTCTTCTTTTTCAAATTCAGTGATGAAACAGCTAGCTCCAAGGTGCTTGAAGAGGGTTCATGGATGTTTTCTGGGAAACCAATTTTGCTCAAATAATGGCACCCCAAGCTTCGGCTTGCCAAGGACTCACACTCCAAGATTCCAATGTGGATCAAGCTCTACAATATTCCACTGGAATACTGGAATGAAGAGGGATTAAGTCACATTGCTAGTGCAGTTGGTGAGCCCTTATATGCTGATTTCCTCATTGAATCTAAGCAGAGGATCACCTTTGCCAGATTATGTGTTGAAATGCAAGTAGACAGGGAGGCCATTGAATCATTTGACCTTAGAAGAAAGGGCATTGATGATAATGAGGATGAAGAGGTCTATGAAATTGCTGTCGAATATCAATGGAAACCTAGGATATGCACAATATGCAAGGTGTTTAGACATAGTAACTCTAATTATCCTATGGGTACAACTAAGAAAGAATGGAAACAAAAAACACCCTTAGAAAAGGGCAAAGGAATGGTTATTGATTTAGGTATAGAAGTATAGAATCAATTGCAAAATCAAGAGACTCTTAACTATTGCAGTACAAGTTCAAGTGACCCCCATCTTACTCTGCCTGAGTTATCTCAACAAATTCAAGGGGAGATTCTTCATACAGGGAATGTGGTAATCCATTCTTCCCCCATTCCTATGGCTCCTATTAACATTGAGACTTGTAATAATTTTACTAGCCTTGTGGTTGATCTTTCTGGGATTCAGGAGGACGACATGGAGAAATCAGCTTCCCCGGTGAAAAGCCTCCTTAGCAACAAGGTGAAGAACATTGATGGAATTCCAATTGGAACAACAAGATAGAAAAAACAAAAGCAAAAATCTCCTAGCCTAGGGAAAGTTAGGGTTCCTAAAGCCCAGGATCAGAGTTTGCCCAAACCCAAATGATCAATCTATCTTGCTGGAATATTAGGGATCTTAACTCCACCCCTAAACAAATGGAGATTAGGAAAATGATTTTTGAACAGCAGCTTGATTTGGTTGGTATAGTTGAAACCAAAGTAAGGGCTGTTAATAAGGAAGTTGCCAGGAGAAACATTATCAGAGAGTGGTGCTGGTGTGATAATTACAACAGTCACACTTTGGGTAGGGTGTGGATTGGGTGGAATCCTCAAAGCATCAATGTTCAAAAATTTGCTGAAATGGATCAAGCTATTCATTGCAAGGTCACTCATCATACAAGTATGACTTCATTTACACTTTCTGTTGTTTATAGTTCTAATGATGATATTGAGAGGAGAAGGCTTTGGAGGGTCATGAAGGGTGCATCAATGACTACATTTAATGTTCCTTGGATAATCCTTGGTGACTTTAATGTGGTTAGATCAGTTGAAGAAATTCTTGGTGGCTCAACTAGAAGGACCTTGACCATGGATGAATTTGAATATGCCATTCATTCAGCTAAGATCACTGACCTTAGATACTTTGGTGTTCAATTTACTTGGTGTAATAATAGAGGTCCAGACTGTACTGTTAGGAAACTGGATAGAGCTATGGTCAATGAAGCTTGGATTCTAAAATTCCCAATGGCAGCAACTGAGTTTCGCCCTTCTGGTATTTCTGATCATAGTACCATTGTGGTTAAAATGGGGAAAGAAATCAAAGCTAAGAAATGCCCTTTTAAGTTCTTCAATTTCATTGCTGAGAGGGAGGATTTTATTTCCATTGTTAATAATGTTTGGCAAGCTCAAATTAGGGGAACTATTCAATTCCAAGTCAACCAAAAGCTTAAGCTCTTGAAAGTTGAGTTCAAAAAAGTCAACAAGGAAAAAGTTGGTGATGTTATGATCAAGGCTATGGAGGCAAAGGAGCAACTTTCTGCTTGCCAAAGGCAGCTTGTTACCTATCCCCTTGACCAATCACTCAGGATTCTTGAAAAAGAATTGGTGGGTAAATGCTTTGAGGCTTCAAGTTTAAAGAAGATTTTCTGAGACAAAAGTCTAGAATCCAATGGCTAGCAACAGGTGACAAAAACTCATCCTTCTTTTTCAAATCCATCTCGAGTAGAAAGAACAATTCCAAGATTATCACTTTACAAAGACAGGATGGGTCTATTGCTAAAGGTGATAAGGAAATTAAAGATGAGGCTGTGAATTTTTTCCAAAACTTAATGGGTAGAAGAAGCTCTTAGGATCCTTATAGAACTTCTGCCATATGGAACAGTTTGCAAATCACCATTACAAGGGAGCAATCTCAGATTCTTAGCAATGAGATTACTGGGGATGAAATGAAAGTAGTGTGTTTCTCTCTCAATCCCAATAAAGCTCCAGGTCCTGATGGTTTCAATGGGTTTTTCTTCCAAAAGGCATGGTCTATCATTGGTGAAGATATTGTTGATGCGGTTAAAGAATTCTTTACCACTGGTCAGCTTCTCAAGGAATTGAATACTACTATTATTGCTCTTGTTCCTAAAGTCCCCAATCCCACAAGCATGTCTGATTTTAGGCCCATCTCATGTTGTAATACCCTCTATAAGGTAATCTCCAAAATCATAGCAAATAGGCTGAAAATTCTGCTTCCTCATGTGATCAACCCAGCTTAAACTACCTTCATAAAGGGAAGGAGAGTAAGGGACAATATTCTTCTGGCCCAGGAATTGCTAAGGAACTATCATAAGAATGATGGGCCCTCCAAGTGTGCTATAAAGGTTGATTTAATGAAAGCTTTTGACATGGTTGACTGGGATTTCTTGTTCGATGTACTTGTTGCTCTTAATCTCCCCAAAATCGTGGTCAAATGGATTAGTGAATGCATTACTACTCCCAAGTTTTCTATCAATGTTAATGGTGAATTGGCAGGGTACTTCCCAAGTGGCAGAGGTCTTCGACAAGGTGACCCAATGTCTCCTTATTTATTTGTCATTGTGATGGATGTGCTGTCAATAATTCTTGAGCAAGACATTCATGATAAGCCTTAGTTTAAATATCATTGGAGATGCAGAAGATAAAAGATCTCTCATCTTTGTTTTGCAGATGATTTAATCATGTTATGTCATAGGGACCCCAAATCAGTTGAAGTTCTTAGACAGGCTTTGGATAAATTCCAAATGTTATCTGGCTTAAAGGTTAATCCCTTCAGCTCAAGTTGTAAGCTTGTTCTTTATTACTTGAAAAAGTGGATTCAAGGATAAACTCCTGGGTTAATAGAGCTCTGTCTTATGCTGGGAGACTCCAGCTCATTAAATTTGTGTTATGTAGCATTCAGGCTTATTGTGCTAGTCATCTTATGCTTCCTAAGAAGATTCTCCATGCTATTGATCAGAAACTAAGATCATTTTTATGGTCTGGTACTGAAATGAAAACAAAGGGGGCCAAGGTTGCTTGGAGTGAGGTTTGTGTACCCATAAAGGAAGGGGGCTTAGGATGGAAAAATTTAAGGGCTTGGAATAAAGCTCTTATGCTCAAGCAGCTCTGGCACTTAATTTCTGATGAGAACAACACTTGGATTAGCTGGATCAAGGAGCATCATCTTAGAGGCAAGAGCATTTGGGAAGTCAAAACTCCACAGATCTATTCATGGAACTGGAGGAAGCTACTGCAAGTTAGGGAATTAGCAAGACCTTTCCTTCATTATGTTATTGGAAATGGTAGGAATACATCTCTCTGGCATGATTTATGGCATCCTAACGGTCCTCTCCTTCTTAAATGGGGTTCTAGAGTTATTTATGACTTTGAGATCACTAAGAATGCTAAAGTTGCTTCCATTATCCAAGGAAACCAATGGAGGTGGCCTTCAACAAATCCTAGAAACTCTAGAATTATTGATGAGATCATATCTACTATGCCCAATTACTCCCCCTACAATTGAGAAAAAGGATGAGATAAAATGGTTTCCCTAGGTCAATGGCAAGTTTTCTACCTCTTCAACATGGACTCAAATTAGGAGCAAGAAACCATAGGTGTTGTGGTACCATCTCCTTTGGTTCAATCTTTGCATTCCTAGGGCCAGTTTTATCCTTTGGCTTGCTATAAGGTGTAGACTAGCCACAAAGGACAGAATCCATAGTTTTTCACCTAACATTGGAACTACTTGTGTACTTTACAGAGCTGATCAAGAATCTGGCTCCCATTTTTTTTTTGAATGCTCATACTCAGAAAGAGTTTGGAGGAATGTCATCAGTAAGTGTGATTGGCCATGACAATCTTCTTCTCAGCAAAGTCTCATTGAGGCTATGTCCACCCAATGGAAAGGCAAACATCTTCAAAATTCCATTAGGAAACTATGCCTTGCTGTCATTATTTATATTATTTGGGAAGAAATAAATCGTAGAATTTTCACCAATGAGCACAATGATCCAGGTACTACCCAGATGATGATTTTGAATATGGTGAGAAGTAGGCTTCTTTCAATCAAAATCAAGGACACCCATCTTCATAGACATGCTGCTTCTTCTTGGCAACTTCTAGGCTCTTGTTTTTGCACCTGATGTAAATTCGGTTTGTTTTCTACTAGCTTTGTAATCTGTGGGGAGTGCAAAATGTAACCCCCCTAGACTTCCTCTACCTTCTTTTGTTGGACTGATTGTAGGTTGTTGCAGTCTTGTCCTTCTGTCTCTGTTTTTGTTCTGTTTCCCATTGGGATTGTGTCGCTATGTACATTTGCATACTCAATATATCTTCATTGTTTATTTACCCAAAAAAGAGATTGCTTCTAGAAAGTATTGTGACCAAAAAAAGAAAGACACAACAAGATGATGATGAAAAGAATCCAAATGGACCAGAGTTTCAAAATTATGATGAGCAGGAATCTTTGCAAGAAAATGATGAAATTCAAGAAATTTCATCCTCTTACAAAGAAAAATGTATTTCCATTGGTGGAGATCAAGGTAAATCAATACATAACAAGGATACAGTAAGAAAAGGTAAAATAATTAGCTCTTACTTTGTACGAAGGATTACCCCTGGTTCTCAGCCTACTGTCAAAAGTGTATTGCAAAGTAAGAAGGCAAAAGAGAGGTGTGATGTAGCGATTTCCAAATGGATAATGGATGCTTGCATTCCCTTTAATGCTGTGAATTCCATGTATTCTCAGCCTATGTTAGATGCAATTATTGGTTTTGGTGCTGGTTATAAGGGCCCTAACCTTCATAACTTGCGTGGTTATTTGTTGAAAAATAATGTTCAAGAATTCAAAAATTTGTCCATAGTTTTCAAACCACATGGAAAGAGACTGGTTGTACTGTCATGGCTGATGGGTGGACAGATCAATGAAGGAGAACATTGATTAATTTCTTAGTTTATTGCCCTAGAGGAATAGTATTTTTAAAGTCTGTTAATGCTTCCAATGCTTCTAAGACAATAGATATGCTATATAAGTTATTTAAGGAATTTGTGTTACAAGTTGGAGTAGAAAATGTGGTGCATATAATGATTGACAACACTACCAATTATGTTGCTACTGGGATGTTATTGGAGCAAGAATTTCACAAAATATTTTGGTTACCATGTCCAACTCATTGTTTGAATTTGATGCTACAAGAAACTTGCAAGTTGGATGAGGTATATCATGTTGTGTCCCAGGCTTCAAAGATTACAATATATATATATAATCATTGTTTTCCATTACATTTGATAAGGAAACACACTGGTGGAAGTGAAATGCTTTGTTTTGCTCCTACATACTTTGAACCAATTTCATTGCATTGCAAAGTATTTTAGCTCAAAAGGATGCCTTACGAGCTATAGTGACATCTAGGGGATGGACTATGCTAGCATATGCGAAGGATAGCAAGGGAAACAAATTCATTGACAATGTGTTGGATTCTAGGTTTTGGAAAGAATGTGCTATTATTGTCCAACTTATAGAGCCTCTTGTGCATGTGCTACACCTTGTTGATAGTGATGATTCAATGGGCTACTTGTATATGGCTACGCATAAAGCTAGGGAGCAGTTAGTGAAAAGATTTTAGAGAAGGAGGGAAATAGTAGATGTTTACTTGAGAATCATTGATAGTCATTGGGATCGTCAACTTCATAAAAATCTTTACGCTGCTGGTTATTAGTTGAACCCAAGTAATCAATATAAGTCGGATGAGATGGAAAATCATAGACAAACTATTTCAGGGCTCTTGGATGTCATTGAGAGATATGCTTATGGAAATCCCAATTTGAGTAGTAAGTTGACAAATAAAATTGTTTAGAAATATAGAAGGAGACTTTGGGCAAGTAACTCCTATAAGTGATCGAGATACGATGCTTCCCGGTATTTAAAATATTTAGCCTAATTCAAGTTATATACTTCACTTTTGCTATTAACATTTGATTGTGATGCATTACAATATTAAATGCAAATGAGTGGTGGTTGTGCTATGGAAGTAGCGCACTAAACTTACAAAATTAGCCATTCATGTCTTAAGCCAACACATGCAGTTCTTCTAGTTACGAATGAAATTGGAGTGTATTTGAACACATCCATTCTAAGAAAAGAAATAGGTTGGAGCATCAAAGGCTTAATGACCTTGTTTATGTTCATTACAATTATAGATTGCAACAAAGATACATAATTTTTATTAGCATTT
This sequence comes from Ilex paraguariensis, assembly GCA_963454935.2. NCBI lineage: Eukaryota > Viridiplantae > Streptophyta > Magnoliopsida > Aquifoliales > Aquifoliaceae > Ilex > Ilex paraguariensis. The sequence goes on from CAUOFW020000001.1 coordinate 4,773,170, forward strand.
TACTACAATTATGGTCAGTTTATTTACGTATGTAATTTTCACCTTGTAAATGATGGTGTGTAGGAATTACTTGAGGGGTAGAAATTATGATGCTATTAACTTTGAAGATTTCACAAATAATGCCTCATCGATTTTAGAGGATGAGCCTCCAACTTTAACAGCTGTTGCATGAAATATCCAAACAAACCCGAATAATGGTAATTTATTCATTCACAATTATTTTTTTCAAATCAGTTTTTGATTAGTCAATCAATAACGTTTTTTAAGATATAGTGTAGATGAAACTTTGGATTTTGAGTTGGATGATTTCAATGATGATCTTGTGGACCCTTGAAATGAGGAGGGTAATGAGGGAGTTGTTGGCAATGCAACCACAAGTAATGCTGAAAATTTCAATTGTCCTGGAGTTGAGAATCCGCCTAAGTTTGGCAGGGATTGGAGTTCATGGAGTAGGAGCGCTCATTGCAAAAATGAGAATGAATAGTTATGTCTATTGCATTACTTTTATGATGGGCTTTTACTTCTATGAACATTGTTATTTCATATTTGGGATTTTGTACTTGTAACTTTCAAATTGTGGTATTGTATCTTTTATTTGTTTGTTTTATGTTTGTTAAAGATTGTGAACTTGTGGATTATTTATTGAGGTAAGAGCATTATGAATTGTGGTATTGAACTTGTGGCTTGTTTGGGATTCTTATTGTTCATTATATATAATTGGGTTGTAGATTAGTTAATTGATAGTAGTGGTATTATTTGTATTTTCAAGGGGAACTAGTCTGTGGTCAAAGAATTTATTTTCAGTTTCATTTATTTGAGTCCTTATACTATGCTCATGTGCTTTGTTTTGTTTTCAAGTGTCTTGCTTAATAAAATTTGAGTTTGAACTTTGAACTTTGAAGAGTGCAAATTACATGGATTATGCTTGGATTGATACATTGTCGAAGAGTTGTACTTAGACCTAGGGCCTTGTACTTCAATAAATGTATTTTTCTCTACTTAACTTTACAAGTTGTATTAAAAATTAAATATATGTTTGATGATTTTTCTCTACTTAAATTTACATATTTGATGTTATTTTTATAATTTTTGTGATTTTTTGGCCTATTTATTAGTATTCATAATTATTTTTTAATTTTTTATTATATTACCAGTCCGACCAGTGACCCAATGGTGGAACAAATGACCCACTTACTAGGTCCCTTTGCCGGGTTGGGTTTTAAAACTATGGTCTTGAGGCAACGTACACATCTTGGTGAGTTCCTCATCTTTGTGAGTTTTTCTCTACCAAGCTGCTCATCTCTTAATTCTATGACTTTAACTTTGTCTCTCTTCTATAGATGAGTATCTGAGCTTAACCAAAGATGCACAAACTTGGGTCGATCAAGCTCGGGCTCATTTACCTTTCTTCTATGTCAAGCAAACGGGACTTGACCCATTTGATATCCCAAGCAGTAAACATCTAATTTTCTTACAAAGTTTGATTACCTTGTCTTTATGAGGCCTTCCTAATTTTCTCCTTTATTGATGTCCTTATCCTTTCAGCCCCTATGTAATTGGTCAACGAGAGTGATGTGATCATGGAGCAGGTGGGTCAAAAGAGTTTAGCGCGGGCTCCCGAGCATCTTGCAAAAAGGGCGAGTCTTGTCGAGGATAGCCCCGTGTTGAATTCTTAGGCTCGGACGCCGACCTTGCCGACTACAGGAGAGATCACAGTCGAAGATGTGTCCATTAATCTCGAGGTAGGCCCATTTGGGACATGGGCCTCTTCCAAGGTGTGGAAGGCTCCTGCTCGAGGCATCCCGAACCGGTCATGGTTAGTAGCTCTGGCGGGAGTCTTTCGGACAATATGGCTAGAGCTAGCTAAGCTTTCATGGAGCTAATCCCTCCAGTTGACCTCTACAACTTTGTCAACCTGCCTTTCTAGGCTAGAACCCAAGATTCTTGGCATGCTCTTTTTTTGTCATTTTGGTTTTAGGTTGCAACACATGCTTGTACATTAGGCGGGGAGACCATCATTTGAAGGTGATGACAGAGAGGAGAGAAGCAAGGCTGGTTGAGCTGCTACGCTGGGGTGTAGGGCTAGAGGCTGAACTAGAGGCGACTTTCTAGCTGAAAGCTCAAGTTTTTCAACATTAATTGACTCCTCCACTCTGGAGATCTCTTTGTTAGATTCGTTGAGTCGGGAGGTAGATAAGCTGGTCAACTCGCAAGTCAATAACATGGAGCTAACGACCTAGCTGGCCTAGTCTAGTGCAATCATTGGTGACCTGGAGGACTCTCTAAGCACGGAGTGATGATTGGTCAAGAAACAGAAAAAGGAGATAAAGAAAACAAAGAGGGAAGCTGCCACAGATTTTGTGGATGGGTTCTTCAACTTCAAAGAGCAAGCGACAGGTTTGAGCTTTGATTCGACCCTCATCCTAGAGGCTCTTTTGGTGGTGACGATGCTGATCCGTCTACCTTGAAGCGTTGAGGACCTCTGTTCCCTTTTCCTCTTTCCTCTTTCTTCTTTTTTTTCTTTTGAATGGAATGAAAGCCTCTTTAGCTTCTTTTGGATGTTCCATACCCCCTTTGCCCCTTGCTCTAAGGAGGTCTTAACCTGGTTGGAGTACAATTTTCACTGATCTTGCCATTTTTTTGGTCCCCAAACTTTTGTTTTATTACTTGTTGTGGCCTGGAGGGCACGAAATCTGCATCTTTCTTGTACTCCATGAGTGTATCTTTCACTTGCCCGAGCTGCTCATCTCTCTCTAACTAATTAAGTTTATATCTCATTTGTCCTCTACTATTGAGTTATTTGTTTTCCGTGCTTGAGGGTACGAGCTATATTGTAACTAAGCTAGGTATCCTAGCTTCGCATGTCTCTCGAGTTCCTTGTGTGCCTTTCACATTTGCCCCCTCTATTCTCGAGCTCGCTGTTCTTCTAGCTAGAGGGCACAAGATGTTAGATGGCTGAGCTGGAGGGTTGAGCTCTTCGCCTTTCTAATCGTGATAGGGGCATCCAAGACGTACGTTTTTTTGGAAAAAGGTGGTTAAATGCATCTACCTCTGTGCTCACCTAAATCCGCCTAACTCCGCCCTGGGCACCTCTTATTAACTTCTGTCATAAACCTGTTTTATTGAGGAAATCTAACCGTCACCCTTTTGCCTCCATAAGTTGGCTACTTCATTATTCAAAAAGTCTTTCAAGCTTGAGCATTCAACTATTTGGGGTATTTTCTTTGGCTAGTACTCATCTTGCTTCTTCATGGCTTCCTCTTCTTCTTCTCTGTTCAAATAGCGTGTTTCTATTCTTATTGATGATCCACATATGCCATTTTCCTGTTTCCCAGCATTGTGACAGTAACTAAAGTAGAGGAAATTGGGAGGTGATATCTTTTTTGTATGGTTTTGGCCATTCGGAGGCTTACTTCTGACGAACCTTACAACCATCTTCTTCAAAGGGATGTTTGTTTTTTTGAGGGTGCGTTTGAGATGGGGCTTCGTTTGCCCATTCACTTGTCTATTAGGCAGATTATAGCCTTCTTTGGGCATTGGCCATCACAACATACGCCAGAAGGGTGGAGCACCCTTGTGAGCTTTTTCATCTTCTGGTGTATACATGGTCATGACCACTTCCCTTCCATTTTAGATTTCCTTTACTTCTTTTGTTTTTATGATGACTTTCCCCCTTACTACTACCGGTTCACAAGGAGATTTCAAGTCCCTATGTTGGTCCTCAATGCTCTTGCCTCTTTAGAGGGGTGGTCGCACTATTTTTTCCTTGTTTTTGAGGATGCCTAGGAATCTGGTGAGGCACACACAAACAATCTATGGGTTCCTCATTCTTGAAGATGCATTCTAGATAAAGGTAAGGAAATAGTTTGCCTTTCGAAGTAGGCATGACACCCTTGTATTGTGCCTCCTTTCCTGAAGCTAACGATTTTTGTGCTAATGCAGATAATCCTAGACTGACTTCTAATGAGATTACAAGGGTCTGCCACCTTAGCTAAGCTGAGGCAGTTCCTTTTTCCACACTAGTGACAGCCCAAAACCTTTTCAGTTTTGGGTTCAGCCCTGACCCAACTATGAGCTCAACAGCTGTCCCTGGTGCTGTTTCGATCACCCCCTACCGTTATTGACGAGGACTTTTCTCCTGTGGGACCCAAAGAAGATGTTACCATTTCGTCAAGAAGGAAGAGGAAGAGATCATAGGGGTCTCCCTCAAATCTGTGCTTGGGGCCTTAGTCTAGTGTGAGGAGATTTACGATTGCTGAGCTAGAGATGGCGTTTGGGCAGGCCATGTTGAGAAGGCAGTTGTTTAAGGCTGAAAAGGAGAGAGATGAGTTGAAAGTGGAGAATGCTTGGTTGAAAGTGGTGAATGCTCAGTTGGAGAGGGAGGCCATAGAGCTCAAGTAGAGGAATGCAGGATCTTGAACACTTTATTTTGCTTCTTGTAATCGACTCTTTGGGAGTTTATTAATGTCACATGGCCCCCTTTTTTCTTTGTTGCTGATTTTTTTTTTGGAGCTTATAAGCTTTCTACCTATGCATCTACTGGTTGATATGCCCGCGAGTGAGCAGTAAAGCTCTTAAGCTAAAAATTCTGGTCGAGGTCGCACAACTGAGGAGCTCATGCCTTCAAGAGTTAAAGAACTCTTTGAAGGTTGAACAAATTTTGGTTATCTGAATTGAAAAGCTCTTAGACTGAAAGGTTTATTTGAGGTCGCATAGTTGAAGAGCTTGCGCCTTCAAGAGTTAAAAAATCTTGTTGATGGCTGAAGAGCCTCTGTTTAATCGAGCTAAAGCGCTTTGACTGTCCGAACTGAAAAGCTCTTAGACTGAAAAACCTAGTCAAGGTCGTACGATTGAAGAGCTCGCGCCTTTTAGAGTTAAAGAACATTGAGAAGGCTGAAGAGCCTCTATTTAAGAAGAGCTCTTAGGCTAAAAAGCTTAGTTAAGGTTGTGCAATTAAAGAGCCTTATTTAAATAGGCTAAAGAACTCGTAGGCTGAAAAGCTTAATTGAATTTTTACAAATGCTCTCTGTCTCAAATTTCATGGCTACCCATGACACCTTGATTCTATTGATAATATTGTTTTAGGTGATCTACATTCTAGGAATGTTGCAAGTGCTTTCCCTCCTCAGTCTGCAGTTCATAGTTATTGGGTCAGACCATCCTTTTTATTATGTACGGACCTTCCTAGTTCGGACCAAACTTTCCATATGTAGTATCTTTTCTTATTAGGAGTAGCTTTTTGAGGACCAGGTTGCCTGGCTTGAGACTTCTTCTTTTGACCCTCTGGTTGTGATATCGTGTAGTGTTCCTATAGTAAGAGAAAATGAATTGTAACGCCTCATCTCTTCTTTTGTCAAGGAGATCAAGGTTGACGAGCAGAGATCAACCATTCTGTTCTTGGTCAAAGAGTTCAGCCCTGGCCGAGGGAAGCTCGACTTTGACTAAAGCTATTGCTTCAGTTCCATAGATAAAGCTAAAAGAAGTTTCATTGGTGGTTTTCCACATCGTTATTTTGTAAGCCAATAGCACTGCCGGGAGTTGGCCGACCCACTAGGCCTTAGAAGCTTCTAGTCATGTTTTTAGCATTATTTTAATGGTTCGAATGGTGACCTTGGCTTTTTCTGTTTGACTATGGGTGTGCAAGTACCGAGAAATAATTCTTGATGCCCAGTTCTGCACAGAAACCTATAAACATAGGGTTGTTGAACTATTTGCCATTGTCAGTGACCATGGCCCTTGAGACACCGAACCTATAGACTATCAATTTCTAGACGAAGTTCCTCACCTACTACTTGGTAATCTTCACCAGCGCCTCAGCTTGTGCCAATTTAGTAAAATAGTTCACGGCGACTATAGTGAATTTGCATTACCTAACATCGACTGGGAGGGGTCACAGAATGTCTAGACCCCATTGTTGGAAAGGCTATGGGCTAACAACCTATGTGAGTTGCTCGGGTGGGCAGTGTGGAAACTTTTTGTGGGATCTGACATGCCTGGCATCTCTTCATTATTTTCTTGGAATCCTTCGCCATTGTAGGCCAGAAATATCCTTGTCAGAGTGTTTTATTGGTGAGGATTTGGGCTCCAATGTGGTTCCCACATGTTTCCCACATTGCCTTTATGGATCTCTCTAAAACATAATCTACTTCAAGCTTAGTAGCGCATTTTAGTAGGGGGAATGAAAAATCACGTTTGTAGAGTTTACCTTGCACCATGATAAATCTTGCTGCTTTAATTTTTAGCTTAGCCATTTCTTTTTTGTTGTGTGGGAGATCCCTGTTTTACAAAAAGTTGATGATAGGGTCCATCCAGGATGCTTTTTCCTCAACTAGCATAACTTGAGCTTCATAGAGTCGAATGCTTGGCTCAGGCAAAAGTTCTACATGAGTTTTCCCTAGCAAATCCTGTTGGGCCACTTGATTAGCAAAAAATATTGTATATCCTATGTACATTTGCATCTCTTTTATGCTTACTTTTGCGGTTAAAATGAGTGGAATTGCAATATTCGAGCTATTAAATGAAGTTTTGGTATGTTTACAGGTAAAAGGGTTAAATGGTGCATGTTAGGCCCTATCATTGTGCTTAAGGCCAATGGAGGTGAGGTGAAGGCTAAACGATAGCTTGAAAGGTGAAGGAACCAAGAATTAGCAAAATAAGAGAAATCCAACCGATAGGTTTTGGCTACTACACCTGGACCTACCGCTAGTTTTGTCTCTCTGGAGTAAAACCAACCGGTAGGTTTCCATCGACCTACTGGTAGATTTTGCTAAAACATGCCAGATTCTACATCTCAAGCTCTGCAACTTTGGGGGTCCCACCATGGGGTCTCCCACTTGTTCCCTAACACTCCTTACACATAGACATGTCCTCCTTAACCCTAGCTTGGACTTTGGAGGTTTGGACATTAATGAGAAGAAAGAGAAAATGTGAAGCCTGGGAGTGTAGGCTAGGCTTGTGCTAGCTTGTCCATATCATCCAATCAGCCTCCTATGGATAGGAGTTCCATCACATAGACCTCAGGGAGCTCCATGGATGTTTTTTCCAAGGATATACAACATTATACAGATTACATATTGGAAGATAGAGAAAGAAGTTTCAAGGAAGAAGATGAAGTTATAGAGAGAGAAATAGATATTTTTGCATTTTTTTCCATCAATTCACTTGTAGTTTATTGTAAGACTTGTGTAAACTTCATTTAATGTCTGTAATGTCATTTATTACAAGTACATTGCATGTTTAATGATACATTTTGGATTTCACCATTGTTGTGTCAAGCTTTCTTCATTTTCAAGCTTTAAAATGGGTATTCTATATTTTTCTTCATAGTTTATGTTTTCTTTCATTAAACTAACCTCAAATCCTCATTCCTTTACAATCTGTCTTCATTTCATTTATGTATTTACTTTAGATATGAGTAGCTAAGTTTATAGCTGCCTAATCCTATGGAAAATTTCCCTTGGGTATGCTACTTCAACTCATTTTCATTCCTCCTCATAGTGTATGATGATTCGGTTTGACTAAATTAAGTTTGGATGTGGTTGTAAGTTTTTGATACACCATAGAGTTGTCAAGGGGTATACTTGAACCCTCACCTCCATTTTGATCCCGCATTTCCTACGAATCAATCAAACATCTAGACAACATTAGNTAAACGATAGCTTGAAAGGTGAAGGAACCAAGAATTAGCAAAATAAGAGAAATCCAACCGATAGGTTTTGGCTACTACACCTGGACCTACCGCTAGTTTTGTCTCTCTGGAGTAAAACCAACCGGTAGGTTTCCATCGACCTACTGGTAGATTTTGCTAAAACATGCCAGATTCTACATCTCAAGCTCTGCAACTTTGGGGGTCCCACCATGGGGTCTCCCACTTGTTCCCTAACACTCCTTACACATAGACATGTCCTCCTTAACCCTAGCTTGGACTTTGGAGGTTTGGACATTAATGAGAAGAAAGAGAAAATGTGAAGCCTGGGAGTGTAGGCTAGGCTTGTGCTAGCTTGTCCATATCATCCAATCAGCCTCCTATGGATAGGAGTTCCATCACATAGACCTCAGGGAGCTCCATGGATGTTTTTTCCAAGGATATACAACATTATACAGATTACATATTGGAAGATAGAGAAAGAAGTTTCAAGGAAGAAGATGAAGTTATAGAGAGAGAAATAGATATTTTTGCATTTTTTTCCATCAATTCACTTGTAGTTTATTGTAAGACTTGTGTAAACTTCATTTAATGTCTGTAATGTCATTTATTACAAGTACATTGCATGTTTAATGATACATTTTGGATTTCACCATTGTTGTGTCAAGCTTTCTTCATTTTCAAGCTTTAAAATGGGTATTCTATATTTTTCTTCATAGTTTATGTTTTCTTTCATTAAACTAACCTCAAATCCTCATTCCTTTACAATCTGTCTTCATTTCATTTATGTATTTACTTTAGATATGAGTAGCTAAGTTTATAGCTGCCTAATCCTATGGAAAATTTCCCTTGGGTATGCTACTTCAACTCATTTTCATTCCTCCTCATAGTGTATGATGATTCGGTTTGACTAAATTAAGTTTGGATGTGGTTGTAAGTTTTTGATACACCATAGAGTTGTCAAGGGGTATACTTGAACCCTCACCTCCATTTTGATCCCGCATTTCCTACGAATCAATCAAACATCTAGACAACATTAGAGGAAGGTCTTGAGTTGATTTGGCATTCCCATTGGAATGACCCCTTCGGATTAGCCAACACTTGTTCCATTTCATTTTTAGCAAAAACACAATCACCTAAACGCAAACTCAAAGATTTTTACACTTTACCCTTTTTCACCAAAATCATCTTCAAAATGATTCACCTTCTTCCCTGATGAGACAACCTTGGAATATGAATTTCAAGTAAAACACGACACTCAAAAGTCATTATGCGCTTGGGGAGCACTTTTGTTCACACGCACAAACACATTTCTTTCCATGCATCCATTTTCCTATTAGTTGTATCAAACCTAAGTTAGATTGATACTCACCCACACATATAAGTCATACACTCATTGAGGGTTCATGTGCGGAGGTTAGGAACGACAAAAAATAATAGCAAACATTTTTGGCGTCGTTGTTGGGGAAGGCAAAGTGTTGAATTGAGAAGGTGATTTTTGGACAACGGAGGTAAGTCCCATGATTTTCATCATGGGCTGAGGTACGTTGCTCCTTGTATATATTTTTGGTGTATATTTTCATTTGTAGATAGTCTATTTTATGTGGAGACGATACAAACAAAATCAATTGATTAAACAACCTTTAGGCCCCAATGTGAACATTGACCAAGACCTACTCGAGGATGCGGGTGAAAATTTTGAGAATTTAGGTGCCAATCTGAACATTCAAAGGGGTGGGGGAGTGCAAGATGCTAGAATTCCTAATCCATGAATGCAATTCTCCCTATAAATAAAGGGAACAACATCCAAATTGATCCTCCCACGAGGTCAATGAGGGATTACCTTTAGCCTACAAGAAGCACTACCCTCTCATGTATTCTATTACTGATCCAAGATCATGGCTTCCTAGTTAAGTCAAGGAAGTTGCTACTACTTCCTACATTACACGGGGTTGAAAGAAAGAACCCTTATTTGCACGTAAAGGAGTTTGTGGAAATAGTTGCAACCTTCCTTGCTAATCACGGTATGGAAGACATAGCTAGAATGAAAATTTTCCCCTTTTCCCTGAAAGATAAGGTAAAAACATGGCTTAATTCCTTGAAGCTCTGATCCATAACATCTTGGACTCAAATGCTCTCCGAGTTTTTATACAAGTTTTTCCCGGTGCCTAAACCACCGCTTTTAAAAAGCAAATTCAAAATTTTTTGGAGAAGTCCAATGAGCAATTCTACCAATGTTGGGATCGCTACAAAGAATTGCTACAATCCATTTCACACCATGGCTTTAAACCATGGCAATTGGTGAGTTTTTTGTATGAAAGAATCACACCGAGCCATCAACAATTCATCAGTATGATGTGTGATGGAGAGTTTTGAACAAAGATTCTGATATGGCCTTGGAATACTTCGATACATTGGCACAGAATGCACAATCATGGGACATTACGGATCCTACCGATGTACCGAGGTCTTCTCCTCAAGTTAGTAATCAAGCACACGAGGGAGGGATGTATGATTTGAGAGACCGGGAAGACTTGCTTTCTAAAATTGCCAAGTTGTCTAGGAAAGTTGAGAGTCTTGAGGTCAATAGGATACACGAGGTGTCCAATATTTCAAAAATTGAGGAGTCTTGCTTGATTTGTGAGAGTGTGGAGCATTCCATATCGGAGTGCCCTAACATTCTGGCACTTAAGGAAGTGTAGCACGAGCAAGTTCATACCTTTAACCAAATGAGGCAATCGTTCTTGCCGCACTCAAACACTTACAATTCAGGTTGGAATAATCACCCAAACTTTAGTCAGAGAAATGAGAATTCCACTCATGGTTCTAATGCATACTCACCTCTCGTGCCTCCTAAGCAAAGTCAATACCAAGGCCAAGGCCATGCGCCTAACTCTGAAAACCCCCGGTCCAATCCGCATAGGTATTCACCGAATCCACCCCCACAAAATTTCTCCTAAAGTCTACCTCCACAAAGTTATGGTCAACAAGGACCATCCAATCCTCCCACCTACCAACCTCCTCATAAGAGAAATTTGGAGGACGTGGTGTATAATTTCATCCAAAGTCAAACCGCCTTCAACAATAACATTTTGGCTCAACTCATAAAACTGACCAATGCCATAAGGACTTCACAATAAGAGAAGGAGAAATTCTCCGCTCAACCCCAAGAGAATCCTAAAGGCCAACATGTCATTGAGTCATCCGAGCCCACCAAAGAGAGTTGTGAGCAACTCAAGGCGGTCACCACCCTTCGAAGTGGCAAATAAATTGATAAGACCATTGTGCCAAAAGTCTCTCCCAATGCCACATTGCCATTTGAGAAAGAGACTAAGGATGACACCGAGGGGGGGGGGTGAGGTGAGTGAGAAGAAAAAAAATGAAGTGAGCGAAAAAGAAAAAAAATGATGATGAAATTGTGCATGCATCCCCCATTCCTCCCCCTTTTCCCAATCATTTGAAGCCACCCTTCAAGGTGGCTAACTATTTTGATATAATTGAAATGTTCAAGCAGGTGAAAATCAACATTTCGCTCCTTGATGCCATAAAGAAAATCCCTTATTGTGCCAAGTTTTTGAAGGATTTATGTATGGTGAAGAGAAGGCTAAATGTGCACATGAAGACATTCCTCACCGCAAGTGAGCTTAATCTTGAGGACCAACACCCCTTCAAAGTTCAAGGACCCTGGATGTCCTACCATTGCCATCACAATAGGGAATTTCCAGGTGGAGCAAGCTCTCATTGACTTGGGGGTAAGTGTCAACCTCCTACCGTAATCTATGTATCAACAACTCCAACTTGAAGAGTTGAAGCCAACTCCAATCACTCTTCAATTGTCGGATCATAGAGTCAAGACACTGAGGGGAGTAGTTGAGGATATTTTAGTCCAAATTGATAAATTTTACTTCTTTGTTGATTTTATTGGGCTTGACACTCACCCGGTTGCAAATCTTAGCTCCAAAATTCCTGTCATACTTGGTAGACCTTTTCTTGCTACATCTAATGCTATGTTTAATTGTAGGAAATGTCTTATGAAACTAGCATTTGGGAACATGACTATGGACCTCAATGTTTTGAACTTGTCTAAACAACTGGGGGATGATGAAGAGGCATATGAGATCAACCGGATCAACACTTTGGCAAAAGAACACTTGGAACTAATGGGCACCTTCAAGTTGGAAGAGGAGGAGAATGTTGGTATAGAGGAGGTTGATGTGCAAAAGAAGTTGGAGAGCTTGAAAGGGGTAGAAAAATGGACCCCTACATTTGAGAAGCTTCCATATCAAGACAAGAAGATTTTTTCATTGACTGAGCAAAAACTCATCTTGGAGTTGAAGCCATTACCATCCCATCTCAAATATGAATACCTTGGGGATGAAAAGACATTTTAAGTGGTAATTAGCTCAATCTTGGAGGCAAAGCAAGAAGAGGAGCTCTTGGAAGTGTTAAGGAGGCATAAATGAGCAATTGGGTGGACAATTTCTGACATCAAGGGGATAAGTCCCCTCATTTGTACAAACGACATCTACCTTGAGGAAGACTCCAAATCGTCTAGACAACCACAAAGAAGGTTGAACCCAATCATGAAGGATGTGGTGAGAGACGAGGTACTAAAGCTACTTGACGTGAGCATCATTTTTTTCATAGAAGATAGTAAGTGGGTTTGCCCAACGCAAGTAGTTCCCAAGAAATCGGGAGTCACCATGGTGGCAAATGAGGAAAATGAGCTTATTCCAACAAAGGGTGATCACAAGATGGAGAGTATGTATTGATTACCGAAAGCTTAACCTGCGCACAAGAAAGGATCACTTTCCTTTGTCATTCTGTGACCAAGCATTGGAAAGAGTACTCGGACACTTGTTCTATTATTTCTTGGATGGGTACTCTGGCTGCAATCAAATTGAGACTACATTGGATGATCAGGAGAAGACTACTTTCACTATGGTACATTTGTCTACCGACATATGCCCTTTGGGTTGTGTAATGCCCCAGGTACCTTTCAACGTTGCATGATGGGGATCTTTAGTGATATGGTGGAGAAGATAGTGGAGGTATTTATAGATGAATTCTCAGTGTTTAGGGATTCCTTCAGTGGATGTGTGGAGAATTTGGAGAGAGTTCTTGAGAGATGTGAAGAGAAGAACTTGGTCCTAAATTGGGAGAAGTGTCACTTCATGGTGACACAAGGAATTGTGCTTGGGCACATTGTCTCGACAAAGGGGATTGAAGTTGACAAATCAAAGGTTGAGGCAATTTCCAACCTCCTCACACCGATAGTCATCAAAGATATCAGGTTATTTCTGGGTCATGCCAACTTTTATCGTCGTTTCATTAAAGACTTTAGTGCATTGTCCCAACCTTTAACCAATTTACTTTCAAAAGATGTCCCATTTTTTGGTTGGATAATTGTGAGGTATCTTTCAAAACTGAAAAGCATGCTTACTACACCTTCAATTATGTGACCACCCAAGTGGGATATACCATTTGAGCTTATGTGCGACGCGAGTGATTACATGATCAACGTTGTACTCGGTTAAAGGGAAGACAAGAGACTTTATGTAATATACTATACTAGCAAAACCCTAAATGAAGCACAAATAAATTATACCACCATCGAAAAGGAGTTGTTAGTTGTAGAATTTGCATTGGATAAATTTCGGTCCCACATTACTGGTTTACCTATAGTAGTGTATACCGATCACTTTGCTTTGAAGTATTTGTTGTCTAAGCAGGATGCGAAACCGAGACTCATTAGGTAGATACTCCTCCTACAAGAATTAAATTTGACAATCAAAGATAAAAAGGGGGTTGAGAACATGGTGGCAAACCATTTATCCCGACTTGTGGTGCAAGAGGCCGATGAACATATTCCTTTCCCTGACTTTTTCCCTGATGAGCATTTACTTTCGATTCATTCAGTTTGTCCATGGTATGTTGACATATGTAACTCTCTTACTGCAGGACAAATACCACTGCATTAGAGCCCAGAGGTTCGAAGAAAATATATGGCAGATGTGAAGTACTTCTACTTTGACAACCCGTACACGTTCAAGTACTGCCATCAAGTCATGCGGAGATGCATATCAAAAATGAGCAGCGGGATGTCCTTGCATTTTGGCACTCGGAAGAATGTGGTGGTCACTTCTCTTCCAAAAAACGTTGGCAAAAATTCTACAATCAGATTTTTGTTGGCCCTCCTTGATAAAAGACTCTGTTTCATTTTGTAAAGAATGTGATAAGTGCCAACATTTGGGTAGTGTGATCCGGAGGAACATTATGCTCCTCTCCCTTGTACTTGTTATAGAGATATTTGATTGTTGGGGCATTGACTTTATGGGTCCCTTCCCCATGTCGTTTGGCTACCTATACATTCCACTGGCAATGGACTACATGTCCAAATGGGTGGAGGTTATTCCGACCAAGACCAATGACCACCGGGTCATGGTCAAATTCTTGAAAGAGAACATATTTTTGAGGTTCCAAATGCCTCATGCTATAATAAGCGATGATGGATCGAATTTCTGTAATAGGCCATTTGCATCTCTTATGCATAAATATGACATCACACATGAGGTGTCCACTACATACCACCCACAAACCAATGGCCATGTTGAGTTGGCCAATAGGGAGATTAAAAATATCCTAGAGAAAACGGTGAATCCCAATAGGAAGGATTGGTTATTTAGGTTGATCGATGACCTTTGGGCTTACCACATAGCTTATACGACAATTCTAGGCATATCTCCCTATCGGCTCATTTATGGAAAGACTTGTCATTTGCTAGTCGAAATGGAACATAAGGCCTATTGGGCAATAAAGACTTTAAACTTCAACATGAGAATGACTTGAGAGAATAGGAAGGTAGAAATGAATGAACTGGAAGAGATTCGAAGAGAAGCGTATGAGGGCTCTAAAATTTCAAAAGAGAGGGCTAAGATCTTTCATGACAAATCCATTTTGAGAAAGTCATTTGAGCCTGGCCAAAAAGTGTTCTTATACAACTCTCATCTCTCAATCTTTCAAGGAAAACTTCGATCCCGTTGGGATGACCCTTATTTTTTCAAGGTGGCCTACCCCAATGGAGCCGTGGAAGTCCCAGACCCCGAGCATGGTAGGACATTCAAGGTAAATGGCCAAAGACAAGCCATTTTTCGAGGGTTTTGAAGGACAAGGAGTGGAGGAGGATTTGATGGATCCAATTTACCTAGACTTGTTGGAGGAGTAACTGTTCTTATGCATTTTTGGTGTACAGTCGTTTTCATTTACTTTAAATTTTCATGTTACTTATTTTATCTTTTCGAATAGTGTTATTTTTCTTAGTTGCAGATATTGGTATTTTGTCAAAACTCAAGTGCGAGGTGTTCTCTAACCCTACTCATCTTTTTACAGTCCTTCATTGCATATCATATCTTTTTTTGTTGCATTGAGGACAATACATGAATCAAGTTGGGGGGTGAGGTGCACCATTTGCATGATACACCAATACTTGTAGAAATTTTTTGTGGATAATAGCAATTTTTGTGGTGAAAATTCACCTTTCACATATCATACAGATTTCTGTTTACATTAGTGCAAATTATGTGAAAAATTTGAAAAAACAATTCTGAAAAATATATGATTGTTGATATGTATTCCCTTATTTAGAGTGCTATGGGTTGGATGATATGTTGATCTTTGCATTGAACCTTGAATACATGAGCGCATTATAAAAGTTTATCCTATGCGTGAGTATCACATATGTATCTGCTTTTGAACTCAATCGTATGTGCTCCTTGAATGTGTAATTTTGGCAATTTATAGATTGGATTCATATTTTAGGCTTGACATAAATAGCGGAGATAAGTAAGGACCCATGAGAGCTTTAGTTCCAATCCTTTTTGAAGGGATCTTACATTTACTCAAGGAACATTGTTTTTTTCAAATTTCAAATTTGTTCAATAATCTCATTGTGCTTGTCTTGGCAAGGTGTATTTGGGTAGTAGATTGACTTTGTCTTGTTATGTACAATGCACCCCCATACCTACCTAGAAATGATTGTTGGCCATCTATATTTACTTTGAGCCTTTGCCCTTTTTCTTGTGAAAATTTTATCCCTAGTGCCGTGATTGAGCCTTAATTGTAAATTCGTTTCCATGCCACACATTTGACCAAGCCAATGCAAAATGATAAAATCTACCTCACCTTGGTTGTTCCTAGTGCTGAATATGAATGATCATAAAAGAGAAGGAGGTATGGTGTGGAAGCCCAAACAAAAGGGATGAATGAAAGTTGAAACTCAAAGAGTTGAATTGAAAAAGAATGAAAATCCAAGAAAAGGAAAATAAGGGGTGAAAGGAAGAAAAGAATGACAAAATAAAAGGAAAATGTTAAGGAAAAGAGAGAGAAAGAAACAAAGAGTGTGGTGATGGTCTTAAACTGAAAAGCCCATGAAAGAGGAAATTTTTTGAAACAATAGCCATTTACTTCGGAATGACCCTTTTTCTTGTCCTACGTCCTTCGTTCATTTACCTAGATATCACCTCGAGGCCTCATTACAACCCGTGAAATTCCTAAATGATTTGGGGAAGCATGGGGGATGCATAATTTTAAAGAAAAAAAGGAGTTAGTTTTGCTGCATAATGCCCTAGCATTCCCATCATGAGATTATGCCAAGGTCATTTCATTTTTGTGCAAGAACTTCATTTTTGGATTACATGTGAGCATACTTTGTATTGTGCACAAGATTCTATCTCACATGTACACCAAAAGTTGCATGCCAGGATAACTACAGTGTGATTCATTGTTGAGAGAGACCCTTGGTGAGTTTTGCATTGAAGCTGAATTTGCCTAGCCAATCGAATGTGAATTCTGTTGTGTAAATGCTCAAATTACTTGTCCATTTCACACACACGATTTTGAAAATGAATGTGTAGGTGAATACTCTAGACTATTATTTAAGGTTATAGTGATGCTCATGTGTGCTTGTTTCGGGCGTTTGAACGACGTGTTTCGTAGCCCTATGCTTAAAAGGTAGGGAAATGTTACTCAAGTCTTTAATATTTGAATGAATTAGGAATGCCCTTGTTATTTGCATATGTGTCTTATATTGTGGGTGTTCATTGTGGTAGATTAATTTAGAAATCCATACTTTGTGTTTTGAAAGCATCAAAATTTTAAATCATAGTGCAATTTCGGTAATGACTTGTGGCATGATGGTTCAAATTGTGGTTTACAAGTGTAGCACATGTTTTGGTGGAGTTGAGGTCATATATAGGGTGTTAGAATGTGTAGGTTTTGAAATGGAGTGGAGTGAAAGTGATTTGGATAGCAGGGGTTTATTTTGCAAATAAGTAAAAACCTACCGATGGGCCATACTGGTAGGTTTTGGCCACTGGTCCTACTCCTACCGCAAACCTACCGATAGGTTTTGGTCACTGGAGTAAAACCTATTGGTAGGTTTCCATCGACCTACTCGTAGATTTTGCCCAAAATGTCAAAATTAAGGGTTTTAATCAGATTTTTTCAAGAGAACTATTCATTGTCTCACTAAATTACAAACCCTAAGGCATTTCTCTTTCACTCAAAGCACTTCTAAGCTTGAAAATTGCTCACCTATTGCATTAATCTCTCAAATCTCACTCCAAGGACTATTGATTTAGTGGATTTTAATGAAGAGTGGAGAAGTTTATCACCTAAACCCTAGTTTTACCAAATTTTAACTAAAGCCCTAGTCTCCTTTACTTTTTCCAAAAGTCCCAAAATCGTTGCAATGGCTCACCATGGGAGGATCCTCCAAGATTTTGTGGACCCGATTTAGGGGTTTATTTTTGCTCTCTTGTCACTTGTGATGTTTGGGGCACTGTTGCTATGCATGGTCCTCACCAAGCGCACCGGGCTTAGCTCTCCACAGCCCAAGGGTGTGAGTGCCCGCAAGAGGAGCAGGGAAGGGACTAATGGAGACCGTGTTGAGCAATGGAAGAAGGTGAGGAGCAATGCTAGGTACCAAAGCATCCAAGAAAAGAATGTTACTTGCGAGAGGTACATCGATCAGATCGCCCTTGGCCCAAACAACAATGTTGTGAAAATCATTGAGGCTCACGGTATTGGGTTTTGGTTTGAGCCCGTGAGTGGGTTCAATCTTCTTTTATGTCAAGATTTTTACCAAAACCTCAAGGTGGTGGATGAGTTTTAGAATTTGAAAATGAACGTGAGGGGCAACACTTTTGATGTGATCCCTACGGTGATTGCCACCCTCATCAAGTACGGGAGGCCACCTCCCTCCACCCCGGTGTACTCACATAACATTACTGGGGTCAAGACCATCCTTGAATACATGGCTTTGATGTACGAGGACAAGACTCAGTTTAGGGTAATGGTCCAAGTCGGGGGCCTCAAACATTCATACGGGATGATGAACAAGCTCTTACATTATAACCTGCTTCCAAGGGGCACCGAGAAGACTCCTAACATTGAAAAGCTTGCTCTCTTGGATATGGTGATGTCAGGGAAGGCTATGTATTTTGCACTCTTTATATAGGAGGTGATAAGGGAATTCGCTGAGGCTAGAAAGCCAAAGGCAAACCTCCCATTTGGAAACTTGGTCACCCGGATGTCTGATCACTTCATGGTGAAGGTTTATGCCTTTGAAAAAATCACCCCCCTGATACCGGAGCTATCGGGAAGACGAGTAGTAGTAAGAGGATGGTGATGAGCCGAGGTGAGCGGGCTAGGGTTCCGAGGCCGGAGTCATCAACTGCGGGACCTTCCTCTGCTAGCCCATCTGTGTCTGGGCCATCCACTTTTGTGCCGGAATGCACAATATATCCGCGCCTTGACGCTTTGGAGGAGACTATGCATAGGATCTCGGCGATGTTGACTCAGCTTTTTCATCATACATTTCTAGGAGAGCTGATACCCAGTGGACCTCCACCTCCAACCTCTGCCCCCTCAGCTTCCACTATAGTTGAGGTGGGGGATACTGATGAGAATGACGATGACGAGGATAAGGAGGAGGGTGAGAGTGATGGTGATGGGAGTGATGATGGTGATGAGGATGGTGATGGAGATAATGACGGGGAGGACAGAGATGATGAGTAGGACACTATGGTTTTTGTTTTTTTTTTCTTTTGAGTGGGGTCGTACATAGCTAGGAGTGGATTCATTGGCCTAGTAGAAGACTCCTCATGAATTTAATCCATTTTGTATCTTTTTGAACTCTAACTGCATGTACTCCAATTTTGAAAGTAATTAATGAAATACCACAGTTGTTGTTCTATCTTGCCTAAGTTCATTTCGTTAATTGCATTTTGTTTTTTTTATTTTAAATGTTTGATGAATCACTTGTGTAAATGGATTATTGTAATTTCTTACTCGTTGGTTTCAAAATAAACTTTGCTAGTGACTAGCAAAGCTTAAGTTGGGGGGTGTGATTAGCACAAAGTATTGCATATCCTATGTACATTTGCATCCCTTTTATGCTTGCTTTTGCGATTAAAATGAGTGGAATTGCAATGTTCAAGCTATTAAATAGAGTTTCGGTATGTTTACAGGTAAAAGGGTTAAATGGTGCATGTTAGGCCCAATCATGGTGCTTGAGGCCAATGGAGGTGAGGTGGAGGCTTGACGATAGCTTGAAAGGTGAAGGAACCTAGAATTTAGTAAAATAAAGGAAAACCTACCAATAGGACCTACTAGTAGGTTTTGGCTACTAGACCTGCACCTACCGCAAACTTACTGATAGTTTTTGCTAGCTGGAGTAAAATCTATAGGTAGGTTTTCATCGACCTATTGGTAGTTTTTACTGAAACACGCTAGATTTTGGATCTCAAGCTCTACAACTTTGGGGGTCACACCATGGGGTCTCCCACTTTTTCCTTGACACTCCTTACGCACAGACATCCCCTCCTCAACACTAGCTTGAACTTTGAAAGCTTGGACATTAATGAGGAGAGAGAAGAGGTGAAGCCTAGGAGTGCAGGCTAGGTATATGCTAGCCTGCCCATTCCATCCAATCAGCCTCCTATGGATGGGAGGTTCATCACACAGACCCTAGGCTCCATGGACGTTTTTGGCAAGGATATACAACATTATACAGATTACATATTGGAAAATAGAGAGAGAAGCTCCAAGAAAGAAGATGAAGTTCTAGAGAGAGAAGTAGATATTTTTGCATTTTCTTCCATCCATTCACTTGTAGCTTATTGCAAGACTTGTGTAAACTTCATTTAATGTCTTTAATGTCATTTATTACAAGTACATTGCAATTTTAATGGTACATTTTGGATTTCACCATTGTTGTGTCAACCTTTCTTCATTTTCAAGCTTTAAAATGGGTATTGCATATTTTTTCTTCATAGTTTATGTTTTCTTGCATTAAACTAACCTCCAATCTTCTTTCCTTTACAATGTATCTTCATTTCATTTCTGTCTTTTCTTTAGATATGAGTAGCTAAGTTTATTGTTTGCTAATCCAAAGGAAAATTCTCCCTGGGTATGCTACTTCAACTCATTTTCATTCCTCCTTATAGTGTACGATGATTTGGTTTGACTTGGTTGAGTGTGGACGTGGTTGTGACTTCTTGATACACCATAGAATTTTTATGGGGTATGCTTGAATTCTCACCTCAATTTTAATCTAGGCACCATTGGAGGAAGGTCTTGAGTTGATTTGACATTCCCATTGGAATGACCCATTTGGATTAGCCAACACTTGTTCCATTTCATTTTTAGCAAAAACACAATCACCAAAACTCAAACTTAAAGATTTTTACACTTTACCCTTTTTCACCAAAATCACCTTCAAAATGATTCTCCTTCTTCCCTGAGGAGACAACCTTGGAATTTGAATTTCAAGTAAAACACGACACTCAAAAGTCTCTCTGCACTTGGGGAGCACTTTTGTTCACACACACACACACATTTTTTCTACACATCTATTTTCCCATTACTTGCACCGAACTCGACTGAGATTGACACTCACCTACACATATAAGTCATACACACATTGAGGGTTATTGTGCGGGGGTTAGGAATGACGAGCAATAATAGCAAGCACTGTTGTGGAGAAATAATAGCAAGCACATCAACTCGATTGTTCTCGGGAATTTGAATGAGCTCGATATGTACAAATTTCTTAAGTAGACTCTCAAACTTCATCACATACAAAGCCATTTTCTCTCCTTAGGCCACATTTTCTTCCTCCACCTACCTTACCACCAACTAAGAATCATTGTGGATAATGATCTATTGTGTTTTTGCACCGACAAGGATAAGTTTAGCCTGACTATGAGGACCTTATACTTGGCTTCATTGTTGCAGACTTGTAAGTTAAATCTCAGCGCGTACTTGAGATTGTAGCCCTCTAGATATGTCAAGATAAGGCTGGCTCTACTCCCTTGAGTGTTTGGGTCACCATCCATATACAATCTCCAAGTCAGGACATTTGCGGCGAGGTTAGAATTTTTAGGTTGGTCTTCCATCTAGGGGTAAACTCTGTAATAAATTTGCAAGTACCTTGCTCTTAATGGTTGTTCTTGGTTTGAACTTGATATCAAACTCGCTAAGTTCTGTGGCGAGGTCACTCTTTGAGGCGCTATCCACGTACAATCTCCAAGTCAAGACATCGTGGTGAGGTCAAAATTTTTAGATTGCTCTTCTATCTAGTGGAGAACTCTGTAATAAATTCGTAAGTACCTAGCTCTTAATGGTTGTTCTTGGTTTGAACTTGATATCAAACTCACTAAGTTCTACCGCCCACTTGACTAATCTTTCAGATGATTCCGATTTGTGTAGGACCTACTTCATGGGTTGGTAAGTCAGGATTTTGATGGTATGATCATGAAAATATGATCTTAGTTTCCTGGAAACAACGATGAGGGCCAGGGCGATTATCTCCATCTAGGGATATATCTTTTTGGCTTCTCTGAGGGATGTGCTGCAAAAATAAGTAGGTATTGTACCTTTTTCTTGTCTTTTACTTACTAGGGCAGTACTGACAGAAAACTCAGATACCGCAAGGTATAAGGTTAGGACCTCTCTTTCTATTGGGCTGACCAGCACCGGGGGGAAACCAGGTAAGCTTTTAGGGTTTGGAAAGCTTCTTGACATTTCTTGTTCCACTAGAATGCGGCTTTTAAAACATTAAAGAATGGTTGGCATTTATCGCTAGAGCGCATGACAAACCGATTAAGCACTGTTATTCTACCGGTGAGGAGTTGAACTTCTTGGATGCTGGCGGGTGATTTCATTTCTATGATGGGTTGCACTTTCTCCAGATTTCCCTCAATACCTTGACTATTCACAATGAACCCCAAAAACTTCTTGCCTAATACTCCAAAGGCGCATTTGGCTGGATTCAACTTCATCATATACTGCGGCATGATTTCAATGGACTCTTGGAGGTGCTGGATGTGGAGCTCGAATTTGAGGGATTTTACCAACATGTCGTCTATGTATACCTTCATTGTTGAATCAAACTTCTCTTAGAACATGAGGTTAACCAGCCTTTGGTAAGTGGTCTCGACGTTCTTCAAGCCAAAGGGCATAACATGATAGCAAAAGGTCCATTATTTTGTAACAAAGGAGGTCTTCTCTTTGTCATTGGGATCCATTTTGATCTAGTTGTGTCCTGAGAAGGCGTCCATGAAACTAAGGAGCTCGTGCTCCGCCATGGCGTCGACTCTGAGGTCTATCCAAGGCAAAGGAAAACTATCTTTTGGACAAGCACAATTTAGATTAGTAAAGTCAATGCACAAATGCCATTTTCCATTAACCTTTTTGATCAATACTATGTTGGCAAGCCAGGTGAGGTAGTTTACTTCCTTGATGGCTTTGGCCTGTAGTAGTTTGGCTTGTTCCTCGTTGATAGACTTCTACCGCTCCGGGGCAAAGCTCCTCCTTTTTTGTATGATGAGTTTGTAGTTCAAATCCACACTGAGTCGGTGAACTATAACTTTGGGGTCAATCCCCTCCATGTCTTCCTATTTTTAAGTAAAAACATCAGCATTCTTCTTTAAGAAAAGAATTAGCTGCGCCTTGATGTCCTGAAGTAGCATAGAACCAACAAAGACTGTATACCTGGGGTCTTTATCAATCTGCACTGGATCTAGCTCTTCTGAGGGCATAGGTTAGATCTCGATCTCGTCTCTCATATCCAGGTCATCTAATTGAACAGATTCCACCTCGTTCTGCCTCATTGATGCAACATAGCATTCTTTGGCAGCACGTTGGTCTCCTCTCACCAACCCAACTCCGTTTTCATTGGGAATGTCATGACCAAGTGATATGCCAGAGGAATGACTTTGATGGAGTTAAGAGAGGGTCTACCCAGCAAAACATTAAAGGCAGAAGGTGTGTCTACTACAAGGACACGGACTATAGTAGTGATCTGGCAAGGGTGGTACCCCAATATGAGAATATGTTGGATTGATCCCAAAGGCATGACTTCTTCCCCCAAGAAGCCAACAGATGGGTCTTTACATGTTTCAACTTAGATTTTTCTATCCCGTTCGAAAGAATAGAGAAAAATGATATCGACCAAACTACCATTATCAATGATGATGCAGTGCACTATCTTGTTGGTGATAATGCCTTCACGGCCAGGGGATCATCATGGGGGATTTGATATCCCTCTAGGTCAGCGTCCAAGAAGATTATTTTTTGATCCTGAAATGGGGCCTTTCAAACCATTTGAATGTCGAGGAAATCGTCCAATCTAGCCCTCCTAGCATGGACTCTCCTCGTCGAGCTCGACACCCCTCCACTAGTGAAGCCCCATGAAATAACCCTTATGTCTCCCAAGACTTACTGGTGTTGCTACTGGGGTGGATCTACAGCTCGACCATTTCAATCTCGCTTGTTCCGATCTTTCCCGTCCCCAGCCACATAATGTCGCAGGTGGCCCCATTGGATGAGGTATTCTATCTCCTTCTTTAGTTGAATGCAATCATCAGAATCATGAACATTTTCTTTGTGAAAGTCACAGTATTTGGTGGGATTGCACTTGCGGGGGTCTCTAACTTCATTCTTGGTGTTCATCTGACGAACATCTCATTTTGCACCTCGTGAACGACCTAACAGATGGCGGCATTGAGGGAGGTGAGCTAGCGTGTTACATACCATGGTTGAAGCTCCTGAGGTGGTGGGCTGAGACGGTCCTTGACGTTTCCCCTTCTTTTGGGGATGATTCTCTTTCCTTCCTCAGGGACTAATCTAGTCTTTTTACTTTTCTCAAGCTGTGTTCTCTTTTTTTCTTCTCACCTTTGTTTGATGTTGATGAACTCCCCTTCATGTGAAGTGCCTCTTCTCCGTTTATGTACTTTTTGGATTTGGTGAGGACCTCAATCATTATTGCCTAGGGGTTCTTAGAGATTGAAAACATTAAATCTTTGGATTGGAGGTCGAGCCAAAACATGGAGGTGGTCAGGGAAAACTTTTCATCTACATTCTCAACCTTTAGGGACTCCTAGTTGAACCTCTATACGTAGCTTCTAAAAGATTCATTGGGTCCCTACTTGACACTAAAAAGATGATAGAATGGTTTTCAATAAGTTTGTGCCCTGATGAAGTGGGACACAAACTATATGGAGAGCTCTCGGAAAGAGGAGATTGATGCTCACTGTAACTGTTAAACCATGATATGACCGACCCTTTAAGGGTTATGGCAAAAGCTTGGCAACAGATGGGATCAAGATACCCATGGAGTTCCATCTATTTTTTATACGAGTTGAGGAGTTCTACGGGTTCTTTAGTCCAGTCAAATGCCTATATCTAGGGTATTCTAAACTTCTAGGGTAGAGGGAAATGTAAGATTTCTGTAACAAATGGGGATTTATTTTGTTGGACTAGGGCATCCATTGTGACAGAAGTTTTCCCTATCACCACTCCTTTAACATTTCCCAGCTTCTGCTGGATTTCTTGAAACTTTCATTCCCAAAATTGATCCATGGTGTCATGCTAGGGAGGAGGAAGGCAATCCTCTCTTAGAACGACATTGGCCCGGCTCTAAACCTCACCTCTTGTTTACTCCTCTAGTTGTCATTGACGGTTGTTCTCTCTTGAGTAGTTATGGTCATGGAGATCTATGAGCTCGTTGGGTGGTTGAATTTGAAGATCCTAAAGAGTATGGTCATTTTGAGTTGGTTGTGACGGAGGCGTAAGCGAGGCCTAAGGGGGATTATACGTGTGAATCCATGCTACGAGGTCTTGGTTTTGCTTTACTAGTTGCATTATGGTCCGGAGGTATGTCTCCAACTCATTGATAGGAGTTGGGTCAACTGCTGGAGGGTCATTCTCAATGTTTATTGTCAAAGTCGGGAGGTTTCTTGGCTGGTTCTGTAGGGTTTGCAGATTCACATGAGACTCACTCATATTTCGAGTAGAGACCATCAAACTAACAAGTGTAAGAAGAAAACTTAAAAGAAATTATGAAAATCGTTCCTATAGATGGCGCCAAGCTGATGGTGCTTGAATCGACTGGACCTGACTATAGAACAATCTAGGATGTGGCCTAAAGAATGTGTGAATGTGTGTATACGATAGATAGTGTACTAAGTGTTAAATGTAAGATGAAGACACCAATGTGAGTGGTTCACTCTAGTCGAAGGACTAAGGTTACATCCACTGTGAATGAGTCTCTTGCTCTTGGAAATTGTATTGCTTGGGAAAGAAGATTGTTGTTATAAGGTATTTGGTTAGAAGCATCTTACAGAATATTGCCTAGGTTATTGTTAGGTGTTATTTTTGTATATCTCTCTGTGTGGTATCATTAGCTATTTATACATCCATTTGTTAGGGTTTCATGGTGATTCCTTTTGGGTTGATTTTGTGGTCCCCTCTGTGTTTGTCTTGTTACTGAAGCTGTCATCCCTGACTCTTTTTTGTACCCACTACGCACTGATTGGAATACGTGAGCCATCTCCACTACCAGTAGGTTTGCCTCCGTCAAGATTGTCAGGTATTGTCCCCTGGTCTCCTGTACATGTGTCATGTTGTAGCTCTTGCTAATTATTATGGTGTCGTGCTCCCATTTTCTGATTTGGTGCCTATTCTAGGCTTGTCGATGTCGAGTTGTCATGTATTACGATCTGTTTGTTTCAGGCTTCTATGGAACTAGGTTGTGATCTAGTTTGAGCCCAATGAATATTATCTGGATGAGATGATTGGGTCACCTTATGTGAGTCCAAAGGGTTTTGGGCTCTGGGGGGCCCAAACTCAAATCCATCATCATTAGGATTATTGGTCTGAGGAGTATTGAATAGTATAATCTTTATGGTTGGTTGTGATGTTGGAAGAATGTTATATGATGAATAGATCTTGATAACTATGCAAATTAGTTTTTACACAAGGGGAGAAACTTTGAACCGAATTTTGGATTCAAAGGCTATGGTTATTTTAGTAACTGACAAATCATTCTTATCTCGGGAATCATGAATAATAATTATTCTATCGTGACTAATGTTGTTAAATTGAGAGACATTAATTAAATCCTTAAAAGTCTAGTTTTTGTTTTTATTATATTACAATAAATCTTGTTGTATTTGTTAGATATATACTTGTAATTGACTAAATTCGTAGATTCAATTGTAAATCTCAACATATTCTATGGTCATGATGCTATAAAGATTGAAGATCCAAAAGCGCCATTAAGGATCCAAAAGCTTCATTGAGGAGAGGAAATCAAGCAACAAAGCTATGTCATTCACACTGCAAATGCACTGTCAAACTTAGGACACATGTAATGACCTAGATATCTAAGATAATCCCCTAGTAGCTAACTTAGGAGGACTAGATTAAGTGGAATCGGAAGTAATCCTTGTATGGCTCCTAGGTATTTTTCTATGACAAAATTTTTTAAAACCATTTTTAGTTATTGAAAATTTATTTTAAGCCATTATTCGACCCCTCTTGAGCAACACCCTTTAGTGCTCAAAATGATAAGTTTTTTGCTTGGTTTTATGCTTAAAACACCACTATGGACTGCCCTGTGCTTGCTAACTTTTGCTAGAGCGGTCTCTTGATGACTTAGTGGAAAATAAAGAAAAATGACAAATGGAGGAAACTAAGGCTTGCCCTCTAGGGTCGCTTGAGTGGTCTGCTCTCCTAGGTTAGTTGGAAATGCAATTTTCATTTCATTGACTATCTCCCTATGATCGCCCCGCCACTGATCAAGCGGTTGTTCGCGGATTTGAATTTTCTTGTTAACAAAGATTACCTTTATTCCAAACATATAAATAGGGAGTGTCTTTCCTACTACTAGGACAAGCCTTTAGACTGATTTTTGAAAGATAAATCTATCATATACTAAATAGAGCTTCCACTAGATTACTAAGACCTGTGGCTACCTTCTAGAGATTCCACCCAATCTCACAACTTAGTGTTGAAGATCCTGAATGGTTTGAAAGACATATTGAAGGAATGGAGGATCTAACCGTGGTATTGGTTAAGCTATAAGACTTGAGTCCTTATATGTTGACTTTGAGATAGTGGGTTAAGTTTTGGTGAACCGATAGAGGTTTCCTGGCATTTTTCCTAAGAAGGGTTTTCCACGCCAACAAATCACTCATGTTCTTTATTGTTTATGGATATACACTTGTGATTGTTGCCACATAAGTGCACTATATATTTGTATGAATGATCGATTGATATCTACTTCATCCATAGGTGCATTTGAGTTTTGGGTTCCCCATCTGAGATTGAGTGTTTATGTATTTAATTACTAAAACTAACAACATCAATCTAAATGGGTTCATGGGGTTGTGGAGATTGAAGAGGGATTCTCACTTTTAATTGCTAAATTCAAGAGAGAAAAGGTAATTGAGGTAGTAATAGGTTTTAATTAGTATTTGATTGAGCTAAAATCAAAAAAAATCTTTTCACCCCTTAGGTAGTGTCTTGTGCTCCACATGTATAATCGTGAGGGAAGATCCACAACATTCCTCCACCTCCCGAAATGAAAGTATTGGATTAAATTATGAGAACCTTAGACAATATATAAATTTGATAGAATGGAGAGGTTTTGGATGCCATGAATGGGATTGTATGGCTTACCGATTAAGCTCTTGATTGTTGGCTAAGAATAGATACCTTAGAAATGGGGGAAACAAATTATATGGCTCAAATTTGAAAAAATGTGGATGCATTTAGTTTGTTCTAAAAGTATGAATCTTGGATATGCATGGGCCCTCCAACTATAAAAGAGAAACCTTTGGAATTCTTACCTTCATAGGTTAATTGCACTAGAGATTCCCAAAGTATAGAGTTTCTCTTATTTCGGACTAATATTTCAAATATTTTGTATCATTTTAGTCCTTGAAATATTGAATATATTTCTATATGGTCCCTAAAGCAGACATTGTTCAAATTACTAACGATTTTTTATTATAAACTTGTCATGTCATAACTAAATATGGAGAAAAAAAAATAATTTGCATATTTTAGTCAAAGAGCTACCCAAATTACACAAGTTTGATCATGAGCTATCTATGTTTTTGTCAAGAGCTACTTAAATTATTTTTTGCCCATATTTAGGTATTACATAACAAATTTATGATCGAAAATCGCTAGCAACTTGGATGTTGTCTCCGTGAGAGACCACATAGAAACATATTTAATACCTTAAGGACCAAAATAATGAAATTGATATATTGGGGACCAAAATGAAACAAAGTCTATACTTTGGAGACCTCTAGTTCAATAATCATCACTAGAGGGAATATTATGGTGTTCACTGAATCATGGGGACTTGTTGTTCTCCATAGGATTGAATAGTATGGAGTGGACTCTAATTGTGGAAAGGATAAATTGCATTGGAAGTCCCCAAAGTATGTAGTTTGTCTCATTTTAGTCCCCAATGTTTCAATTGCATCATTTTGGTCTCTAAGTATTGAATATATTTCTATATGGTCCCTCTAGTAGACAGTGTTCAAATTATTAACGATTTTTTATCATAAAATTTGTCACATGCTATTTAAATATGGACAAAAAATAATATGGATAACTATTGAATAAATTTATATTCAAATTTTGGTTAAATAGCTACCTAAATTACACAGTTTTAATCTTGAGCTATCCAAATTTTGGTTAAAAGCTACCAATATTACACATTTTTTTGTCAAGAGCTACCCAAATTTTGTTTAAGATTTATCAAAAATTATTTTTTATACATATTTAGTTATTACGTGACAAGTTTATTATTAAAAATCGTTAGCAATCTGGACGTTGTCTGCTTAAATGACCATATTAAAACATATGCAATACTTCATGGACCAAAATGATGCAATTGAAATATTGGAGACCAAAATGAGAAAATTCTCATACTTTGGGGACCTCTAGTGCAATTAACCCTCGTGGAAACATTAATTAGGACGGAAGGAAGAACTTTCAGCATTAGTTGTTTGGTTCTTGTTTTAACACTAGTGCTCAATTTGGCATTATGAAGTAGTGGCTTGAGTGAAGTAAGCATTCTTGGACTCCCTGAGAAATCTTGGGTGAATAGGGTTATACAATCTATCCACGACGTGTCTTGAGTTGTGCACTCAAGAGTGAGTATGGATGGAAGCATGAGGGATAAGAGTGTCATGGTACCGTAAATGAGTGAAATGTTGGGACTCAACGTAATGAATGATGAACTATGGTATAGAGGGAATAAATGTGATTGTGCAAGCTACGAGTTAACTCTATAATACTAAGTTGTGGAGAAGGAATGTTTGGTAGTCAAACTCGTTATCAAATTTAGTGATTCTAAGTTGTCATACTTAGTGTGGGTTAAGCCTTTGAACATGATGAATCTATTTAAGAAATAGGGGTAAATCTTGTTGTATAGTCATTTTTAGGAAATTGGTTGTCATTGACGAATTTCATAAAGTCTTGATGTAAATCTCAACACAGTCAAGATGCTTCAAAGATCAAGCTCCAAAAGCAACACATAAGGGCGAAGTTCAAGATATAAAGCCAAATCAAGAGATCTCTAATGCAACTTTAATAGTTAGGATAAAGGTAATGACCTAGAAACATTGATATATTTATAAACTTAGGATGATTAGGTTAATGGAATTGGAATCAAGAATATCAATGAATGACTCTTAGGTTTTTTATGATTTTGTTAAAACCTTAAATATGTTTAAAAAACACAGATTAGGTTATCCATTGAACCCTATTTGAGTAACACCACGTAGTGCATAGTAGGACAAGTTTTTTCTTGGTTTCTAACTTAAAAACTAGTAGGGACCACTCTCTGCTTACTTGCCTTGGACTAGAGCAGTCTCTAAATACTTAAGGATTAAATAGGGAAAAACTGATGAGTTGGACAATAGAGATCATTCTCAGGCCACTTAAGCGGTATTGGGACGGCTCGAATGATCCCTGCGTGCCAAATCTTGTTTTAAAACTTTTTTTCATTTTAGTAACAACCATCCTCTGACCTCTCTTTGATGGATTGAGTGGTGGTTCAAAATTTTTTGTATACTTGATCCCCAAGACAAACCATAATCCTGACTTTTATAAAGGGTAAACCCTCTTGAGCTAGGGTAAGCTTGAGCTTAAAAAGATCTAAAACTTTCTAGAGAGCATGAAAAACAAACCTAGATCCCTAAGATTCAAAGGCGAAAATATCTTGATCCTTCCTATTCAACTTTACACATTGGAGAAGAAGATCTAACTTGGTGATCTACCAAAACCCTCATTGGAGAGTGTGCATACCACAGGTCCTGGGTGATAAGCCTTAAAGATTGCTCGGAGGCCTTGACGATTCATTGTAGTGAGCATGTCCAAGTAAAGCTACTCATGACTTCAGTGGGACTCTAGAGGAGTGATTTACAACGATAAGAAACATATAACTATGGGAATTGGTTGATATATAAGTCTTGAGTACTTATAAATTGATTTTGAGTTTAGTGTATTAGGGTCTAAATGAACTGGGATTATTTTTTCATTTTTTTTCTAAGAAGGGTTTCCACATCAACAAATTGCTTGTGTTGTAGATGACTTGTATTTCTTTACTTTTTATACGTGCTTGCAATAGCATGCACAAACACACACTATGTTCAATGGAATAATTGTTTATTTTCTTTATCTTGCACATTCATCGATTTTGTTGAAAAGCCATATAATTGGCTTTGTTGGAGGGATTGATTGATTGATTTCTCTTTGCAATCTCATGCATATTTTATTGAAATTTCTCTTGCTTTAAGAATTTTGGAAACTATTATTCGCGGTACCCTATTCTATTTGAAAACATGATTTACATTTCTTGTATTGGTAGGTTTAATGAACTTGAATGCACTCGCACCTATATCGTAGAGTGATTAAATTTTTTTCTTTTCTCGAGGGGTTTGAAGGTTTCTTATTAGTCTTAGGGTTGGTTTATGAATTTGTTGGGCAAAAATTTTAATTTCCACCAAATAAGACTTCACTCATACAATAAACGATTATACGAGTTTTATTAATTTAGGTTTGACTCATTCTAGGTAAATTATATCTATTGATTACAATTCTTTATCAATAGAACTCCCTTTGATTCCAATGAGAAATTATCACNCATCCTCTGACCTCTCTTTGATGGATTGAGTGGTGGTTCAAAATTTTTTGTATACTTGATCCCCAAGACAAACCATAATCCTGACTTTTATAAAGGGTAAACCCTCTTGAGCTAGGGTAAGCTTGAGCTTAAAAAGATCTAAAACTTTCTAGAGAGCATGAAAAACAAACCTAGATCCCTAAGATTCAAAGGCGAAAATATCTTGATCCTTCCTATTCAACTTTACACATTGGAGAAGAAGATCTAACTTGGTGATCTACCAAAACCCTCATTGGAGAGTGTGCATACCACAGGTCCTGGGTGATAAGCCTTAAAGATTGCTCGGAGGCCTTGACGATTCATTGTAGTGAGCATGTCCAAGTAAAGCTACTCATGACTTCAGTGGGACTCTAGAGGAGTGATTTACAACGATAAGAAACATATAACTATGGGAATTGGTTGATATATAAGTCTTGAGTACTTATAAATTGATTTTGAGTTTAGTGTATTAGGGTCTAAATGAACTGGGATTATTTTTTCATTTTTTTTCTAAGAAGGGTTTCCACATCAACAAATTGCTTGTGTTGTAGATGACTTGTATTTCTTTACTTTTTATACGTGCTTGCAATAGCATGCACAAACACACACTATGTTCAATGGAATAATTGTTTATTTTCTTTATCTTGCACATTCATCGATTTTGTTGAAAAGCCATATAATTGGCTTTGTTGGAGGGATTGATTGATTGATTTCTCTTTGCAATCTCATGCATATTTTATTGAAATTTCTCTTGCTTTAAGAATTTTGGAAACTATTATTCGCGGTACCCTATTCTATTTGAAAACATGATTTACATTTCTTGTATTGGTAGGTTTAATGAACTTGAATGCACTCGCACCTATATCGTAGAGTGATTAAATTTTTTTCTTTTCTCGAGGGGTTTGAAGGTTTCTTATTAGTCTTAGGGTTGGTTTATGAATTTGTTGGGCAAAAATTTTAATTTCCACCAAATAAGACTTCACTCATACAATAAACGATTATACGAGTTTTATTAATTTAGGTTTGACTCATTCTAGGTAAATTATATCTATTGATTACAATTCTTTATCAATAGAACTCCCTTTGATTCCAATGAGAAATTATCACACGTCACAATTTACCTCACAAGAGAATTAAAAAATATATATCATCTTTTTTTTTTGTTGCCTCGGTTGGGCCTAGGTTAAATGCCTAGGTTGCCTACATACCCGTTAACAGGATCAAGTCGATTCGTAGTTCAAGAATGATAAATTGTTTGAGGGTAAGATTAGTGGGAAAATGATCCACTAATCTTGAATGGATATCTATCAGGTTTGAAATGGGTAAATGACCCTTTTTTATTTGATATGTGTGCAAGTCCCATTTAATTTAAAAGAAAACTTTTGGGATTTGTTTGGAGATGTGACTGCCCTTAGTTTAACTAGACTGTTTACATATCTGAAAGGGAATCAAGTCAGTCGTAGCTTTTAGAAAATATTTTTGACATTTGTTTGGGGTTACAACTGCACCCAGGGTAGATGTTGGGCTACCTATGTATCCGAAATGGAATCCAGTCAACCACTGTTGTAGAAAAAAAATTAGAATTTTTTTGAAATTGATTTGAACTTGCAACTACACCCAATGTAGATGTTCGACTACCTATGTATCTATAAAATGGAAACAAGTTTGACATAGTTCAAAAAATGGATTTGGGTTAGAAATAGGTGAATGACTCATTTGATTTGTAATGAAGCTAATTGGGAATGGGTGGATGGCCCATTACTAAGAGACTTCGGCTTGAAAATGTTAACTTATGTGAATTTTTGGATTCACATATAAAGGCTTAGAGACTCCATAATTTATATAGAGTCTAAGATTCTTTTAATGAAAAATCATCGAGAAGTTTAAAACTCCAAAGATTGGTCAGGGGCTTAGAAAATTTTTAAATTAGTTTTTTTTGTTGTGCACTTTGGCGGGAGTTAAAAACTCCTTTAGTTGGTAGGAGTTGGGAACTCCTTTAATTATTAATTTGGCAGAGGCCCATAAAAGTCTAAGAATTATGTCTTGGAAATGTTAGGACTCAAAAATTCATGGGAGTGAAAAGAGAATATTAAACTTCTATGGTGTCGAAACTCAAATTTTTTTTTTTTGGTAGTTTGCACCTGTTTGTTTTGTGGAGGGGAGTTGGAGGCTCAATTAGACATGTCAAAAGGAATCAAAGATTCTAGATTTTTTTTTTTGAAGTTAGAAACTCCAAAATATCTCTTGATTTTACAAAGACTATGCCAAAAATCTTGCTACCATTTTTCTGAGTTGTTGTGATGTGACGCCCCTATAACTAGGGGTCTTTTTTCAACCGTTGACCACCCGTCAACCCATGGAAGTATCCATAATTGTGACACAACCCGACATCACATCAACAATATTCCCTTAACCGGGATCACCACCCACACATGTAACCCATATACATTTTACTATTTGACCAAGCCAAGGTCCGATATACCATTATTTATCTTCATTTAATGTCCATTTATATCCTTGGAACCAAAGAATCCATGGTCCAAAAGCATGGCAAGGCAGTCTTAAATTTTCAGAATTTTGGAGAGCCTACCGGTAGGTTTTGTCTACTGAAAAAGTCCTACTGGTAGGTCTTGCCTGATAAACAAAGTTCTGTCTGTACGCAATCCTACTGGCAGGTGTTGCCCATTGGACAACGATCTATCGGTAGGTCTTGTCCAGATTTGCTTGTTTCACCTGTTTTTCATTTTCAATTCATTTCAAAACATATTATTTCCATCCAACACATGTATATTGAAGATTTTCATATTACACAAGGTCTGTACAGAATTTCACTACATTAATTTACATGTCAAAACTAAGTTTTGATAATCATTTACAAGAAATCCAAAATAAAGCCACATTCCAGCTTTCTTCATCCTTGAGGTCCTATGTGAGGGCCTTCCTCCGGCGTGTGTCACCTGAAATATTTTCCCGTATAGGGTGAGCCACGCCGAGTAGAGTATTTTCTACAAAGGCTACTCCCCAACCTAAGTGCATATGAAATGTTCATGCAACATTTAACAAGCTACAACCGTTCCAATCAAGATCAAGCAAGTCTATGATGGAATCAAACACATCATGCCATGATATTAGATGACACTCACTCATGTAACTCTACCCAAGCCCTCCCTAGCTCCTTTCACCCATGCAATTCTATGAGTATAAAACTGGGTTTTCCAAGCCCCTGCCATTGGCATTACACACCCAATAACTATTTTAAATAAAAATCTTTGGGTCGTTCTTGGGGTGGGTTTTTATGGACTTACACCAACGGCACCCAACCAACACATAATTTATGGACTTCCACCAATGGTTCCGCGTACACCGACACAATTTATTGGCTCTTATACCAACGGAGTGCGTATCTGATCACCGGGTCTCTCACCCGAGGGATAGTCTAGCCCTTCTTGCTAACCCTGACCCAATTCTTTTTCCCATGCAACTATGCGACTCAGTCGGATCTTTGATATAACTTTCCCAAGCCCACCCATCACTAACTTATGTGGTGTATGATGTCAACCTTGCACCCTCACACCCACACTCATGTCATGGATGCGGTTCCTCCGTGCAAATGTAATGTAATGCACCACACTATATCAATGTCATGCCCATATGTAATGAATGTTACATAAGCAAGTTTAACCACATATTTTCATATTCCATGGCCAATTATATCATGTGCATATAATCACCAAACCTTATCACAATGTTAATATATCAACATTTTATTTCCAAAAATATATCCCAACATGTTATCACATAATATATATCAATAACACACTTCATTCACAAAGCATAATATAAACACATAGCATGCCCACATAATACCAAATTCCATGGAATTACACAAGTAATTTCCACATTTTAATTCCAATCTAGGAAATTTATTTCAAGCCATTTCAATACCCATTTTTAATACCCATTTCATCAATTTGACAAACATTGGTATGTTTTAAGTCTCTAACAACCTACCCATCTCATTTAACATCCTAGGTTAGAAAATAAACCAAAGTAGGAAGCAACCCTACATCTTGAAGTGTAAAATGACGTTGGGAAGCTTCAAGAATGTCACCCAAGCCTAAACTCTTCATTTCCCAAAATCCCATCCTTGAAATTTTCAGTGAAACCCGTCGTTTTTGGTGTGGTTGCGTAACTCTCGACGCGTAGAACAATCTTTGTTCTTGGCCCGAGCGGATTCGAGCACTCGATTCTCGTAAATCGTAGAGAGAAATGGAGAAGCCCTCTCTTTTCCCTCTCTTCCTCTCTATCGGGTGAATGTCTGATGAATAGGGGGAGAAATCATATTTTTCCCTCTATTTATACCCTTTATTTACTTGGCTCATAACGCGCCACACAACCCTCTTTTTTCGGGTCCGTTTTCGCTCCGAAACGATTAAATTTCGTTCCAATTTAAGTTCATTATATTTTTTTTTAACTTGCCTCAAATTATTTTTCAACTTTCAAAATTTTATTGAAAATCTAATTTTTGGGTCACTCGAGACTCGACTGTCTCGTAAAATGTAAATAATTTGACAATCTCAGAATTCGATAAAATTTGATAGGATAGCTAGATTTCATGAGACGAATCCAACGGTGAGGTCTGTTTTGTCATCCACATTTTAGAAAAATTCAGGTTTTTAACCTGTACTGTAGTGGTAAATTACCGTTTTGCCCCTTTTATGAATAGTTTAAATTTACCCGAATTTTACATTCTTCCCCCCTTAAAAGAATTTCGTCCCCGCAATTCATACACACTTAACCGCATGCATATGCAACATTTATATTTCACTTAAAATTATAGAAATGTACGTCCATCTTTGAACAGGAACGGATAATTGGTACGTATGGTGTCCTCACGCTCCCACCTCACCTCCTCCACCCCTCGGTGCTGCCACAGCACCTTCACTATCCTCACAGTTTTGGCTCGCAAAATTTGCTCTTGGCTATCCATGATACACACCGATCCCTCCTCGAAGGTTCCATCCATATCAACAATCAACCCACCCCAATTCACTACATCTGGAGTATACTTCCAGAGCATAGAGACATGGAACACCACGTAAACACCCAATAAATTTGGCGATAACGCCAATTTGTATGCCACTATACCCACCCTCTCGAGTACCTCAAAGGGCCTGATAAACATCGGTGACAGCTTTCCTTATTTTTTGAACCTGACCACTCCCCTATTAGGCACCACCTTCAAGGAGACGTGATCTCCCACCTCAAATTCTAGAGGTCGCCGCCGTCTATCAGCGTAGTTCTTCTGTCGGCTCTGAGCCATAAAAAGGTGCTTCTGTATCAAGTCCACCTTCTCCGAGGTGTCTCTGATCAAATTCGAACCTGTAGAGGGTCTCTCTCCTACATCTGTCCAGCACACCGGAGAACGACAAGGCTTCCCATATAGTGCCTCATAGGGTGTCATCTGAATGCTCACCTGATAACTGTTGTTGTAGGCGAACTCCACTAAGGATAAATGTTCTTCTCAGCTACCATTGAGATCTAAGTCACATGCCCATACCATGTCCTCTAATATCTAGATAGTTCTCTCTGTCTAACCATCCGTCTTGGGATAAAAAGTTGTGCTCATCATCAATTGTGTTCCCATGGCCAATTGAAAACTCTCCCAAAAGTGAGCTATAAACTTGGGATCCCGATCCGATACAATAGATACGGGTACCCCATGCAACCGGATAATCTCCCGTATATGCAACCTGCAGAATTCCTCCAATGTGAAGGTCATCTGTACTGCCAAAAAGTGTGTCGACTTCGTAAGCCGGTCCATTTTCACCCACACCATGTCGTATCCCCGCGATGTCCGTGGCAAGTGAGTCACAAAATTTGACATGACATGCTACCACTTTCACTCAGCCACCTCCAAAGACTGGAGCAACCCCACTGGTCTCTGGTGCTCGGCCTTGACCTGCTGACACATGAGACATCATCTAACAAAATCCCCAATGTGTTTCTTCATTCTGCTCCAATAATACTAGTGACGAAGATCATGGTACATCTTCGTGCCACCTGAATACACAACAAATCAGGAGCAATGGAATTCCCTAAGGATCTGCTCTCTTAGATTCGCTAACTGGGGAACCACAACCCTTCTCTTATATCGAAGACTTTCATCCAAGTGAATGGCCCAGCCCTCATCATCGATATCCGCCTGCACTCGGCCCATGATGGATAATAACTCTAGGTCCTGCCCCTGGGACTCAATCACCCTACTCAGCAAAGAAGGCGTAGCCACCAAGCTCCCCAAAACACCTTGAGCCTAACCTCGATAATTCAGTCCAAATTGTCCCACGGTCTCAAGTCTTCGCCATTCTCAAGAAGCCATACTAGCCACAACTCCCCGTGACTTCCAGTTAAGTGCATCAGCCATCACGTTTGCCTTACCGGGATGGTAATGCAAAGTAAAGTTGTAGTCCTCCAAGTACTCCATCCACTTACATTGCCTCATGTTGAGGTCCCGTTGCGTAAAGATGTACTTTAGACACATATGGTCTGGAAACACCTCGAACTGCTCACCATACAAATAGTGGCGCTAAGCCTTCAAGGCAAAAATAATGGCTGCTAACTTCATATCATGCATAGGGTAATTCTGCTCGTAGTTTTTTAGTTGGCGAGAACCATAAGCCACCACCTTTCTGGACTATATCACAACACATTCAAGTTCGTCTCTAGAGGCATCATAGTACACCGTGTACATCTGTCCCCTCTTCGGGACTATCAAAATAGGAGCTGAAGTAAGCCTCCTCTTTAACTCCTAGAATGCCTTCTCGCATGATTCATTCCACTCAAACTTAATCTCTTTCTGGGTTAACTTGGTCATAGGTGTAGCTAGTCGAAAGAAATCCTCGAAGAATCTCCTATAGTACCTTGTCAGTCCCAAGAAACTACGTATCTCGAAGATTGACTTCGGCCTCTCCCAACTCATGACTGCCTCCACCTTCTTTGGGTCCACGGATCCACCCGAAGTCGACACCACGTGTCCCAAAAACTTTACCTCCGTAAGCCAAAATTCACACTTGCTGAATTTGGCGTATAACTAGTAGTCCCTCAAGGTTTGGAGAACAACCCTTAAGTGACCCTCATGCTCTTCCTCAAACTTGGAGTAGACCAGGATGTCATCAATGAACACCACGATGAACTGATCTAAATAGGGTCGGAACACCCTATGCATGAAATCCATGAATGCCATCGGGGCATTCATCAAACCAAATGGCATTACAGTGAACTCAAAAATGTCTGTATTGCATTATGAACGCCGTTTTAGGGATATGTGCCTCTCTAATCCTCAACTGATGGTAGTCAGTGCGAAGATCTTTCTTGGAGTAGACCCGCACTCGCTGATCAAACAGATCATCAATCCTCAACAAAGAGTACCTATTCTTGATAGTGACCTGGTTCAACTGTCGATAATCTATACACAATCGAAGGATCTTGTCCTTCTTCTTTGCAAATAGCACCGGAGTGCCCCAAAGTGAAGTGCTCGGTCTAATAAAACCCTTGTCCAACAATTCTTGCAATTGGACCTTTAGTTCTTGCAAGTCTGCCGGTGCCATTCTATGTGGAGTCATTGAAATAGGTGATGTACCCGGATGCAACTCAATGCTAAAGTCTACATTCCTATGTGGAGGTAATCCCGGTAGTTCGTCTAAAAAAATGTCCTCATACTTGCAGAAAACTCGAGGTAGACCCAGCTCCTATCTCACCTTATCCTCCAAAGTAAGGCTTGCAAGCTAACCCATCAACTGCCCATGCCATCTAGAGTCATACACGATTTGGGGTAAGGCATCGTGATTTTCCCCTGAAACTTGAAACAAACACTGTCCATTGTGCAGGCGGTTACCCTTTTTTCGATCACAATCGATGATGACACGATGTGCCGCCAACCAATCCATCCCAAGGATGACATCAAACTCTGACATGTCCATGACCCTAAGGTCCACGGTGAGTAGAATCCCTGAGATCTCTAACTCACAACTCAGATATATCTAATCAACACACACCCTAGCTCCTAAGGGTGAATTCACATATAATGGTTCTTCTAAGGTATCAACCTTTAAGCCCAAATCCCACACACATGATGCATATATGAATGAATGCGATGCACTAGAGTCAAATAACACCCTAGCCTATAAGTGAGAGAGTAGAAATGTACCCTAGATGACTATCTGATCCACTAGCTTAGTCTGAGGTGTGATGGTGTAGACATGACCCTAGGTCCTTGAAGTCCCAGACTATATGCCCTATCCTCGGCCTTGACTCATGCCCTAGCCCATAGTAGCCTGATTGCGGAGTCCTCGCTCGTGAAGTGGTAAAGGCCTGAATAGCACCTTGGAACTGATATTGGCTTCCCTGG
Organism: Ilex paraguariensis; assembly: GCA_963454935.2. NCBI lineage: Eukaryota > Viridiplantae > Streptophyta > Magnoliopsida > Aquifoliales > Aquifoliaceae > Ilex > Ilex paraguariensis. The sequence continues at coordinate 4,812,752 of CAUOFW020000001.1, forward strand.
CCCATGGTGGGGTAAGGAGGAATAAAATATGTCTGTGCATGCCCCACTGAAGATTAGGACTAAGATGACCCGTAGCTTTGGGATCCCTACCTTTGAGGGCAATCCCAATTCATATGACCCGGCTGGTGACAATGGAAACATATCTGTTGACTTGTTTGATATGTTGTTCTAGGGTTTCCCCCGCTCTAGAATGATCGACCTTGGCCTTGGCCCTAATAGCCCCGGCCCTGTCCTTGCAGAGTAGAAGTCCTCTGCCTCTTCCCCGAGCTAGAAGAAGAGGATTGACCCTCCTTCTTCTTGTCCTTAGCACTTGACTCTCAAATGCTCCTTGCATCATCAACCTCTCTCTCAATGGCCATAGAAGTCTTGTAAGCGGAGACCCACAATTTTCCCCAAATAGATAACTTCAACCCATCCTCAAACCTCCTCAGTTTGGCCATATTCGTGGTCACGTAGCCCTCGGTAAAACGAGCTAACTCAATGAACTTAGCCACGTATTCCATCATCGTCATGGTTCCTTGTTTCAAATCCAAGAATTCCTGGGCTTTAGCATGTCGAACAACCGCGGAGAAATACTTGCCCATGAAGAGCTCCCGAAACTCTCCCTATACCATTTCCTCCAAGTTCTCTAAGTCCTTTGCCCAATCCCACCATAGTTGGGTTTCTCCCTCTAGTTGAAAGAAGATAACCTTATCCTCATGGCATCGGAGGTGATCTTCATTGCCTCTAAAATCTTGTCAACCTATCAGAACCAATGGTCGGCTACCATTGGATCCGCCTCTCCCTTAAAAATCAGAGGCTTGTGTGTATTAAACCTCTGGAGGTTACTTGAGCCTCCTTGACCAGAACTTCCACTAGCCTGTGCAACAGTAGCAACCACAGTACCATTAGCCTCCATGAAAGCTTGTTGGTCAAAGGCCGGTGGTGGTTGATTATTGTTTCGCCAACTACCTTGGCGTCCTCTTCCTCTACTTGCCATCTACACACACGTAAGACAGCAATAGAACACCAATTTAGTATCCCGTAGTAGGGACCAACTTTAAAACTTGAGATTCATCCCCTTGTCTCCCTAGTAGAGCTTATGCCACCCATTAGTAAACATTTACCCCTTGAACTATTATGTTCCTTTTTTTTCCGACCCCCAAGGTTTTGTTTTCTAACTCTAGTGTCTCTTTTCCATATACATTTTATCATGCATATCATTCACATCACATATAACATATAGCATATAACATGTATCATATTTAAGCACATAGTATGAAATGCACAATAAATGCAATAATCTAAACCCATGCCCCATGAAGCCCTAGGTAAATCATATACTTAAGCTTTAATACCAAGCTGTGGTGCCCCTAAAATTGGGGGGTCCTTTTTCAACCATTGACCACCCATCAACCCGCAGAAGTATCCATGATTGTCACACAATCCGACATCACGTCAATAGTATCCCCTTAATCGAGATCACCACCCAGACGTGTAACCTGTGTACATTTTACTATTTGATCCAGTCAAGGTCCGATATATCACTATTTATCCTCATTTAATGTCCATTTATATCCTTGGAACCAAATAATCTATTGTCCAAAAGCATGGCAAGGCAGTCTTAAATTTTTAGAATTTTAGAGAACCTATCGATAGGTTTTGTCAATTGAAAAAGTCCTACCGGTAGGTCTTGTCAAGATTTGCTTGTTTCACCTATTTTTTATTTCCAATTCATTTCAAAACATTTTATTTTCATCAAACACATGTATATTGAAGATTTTCATATTACACAAGGTCCATACACAATTTCACTACATTAATTTACATGCCAAAACTAAGTTTTGATAATCATTTACAAGAAATCCAAAATAAAGCCACATTTCAGCTTTCTTCATCCTTGAGATCCCATGTGAGGGCCTTCCTCCGACGTATATCCTACACCTGAAATATTTTTCCGTATAGGATAAGCCACGCCTAGTAGAGTATTTCCTATAGAGACTACTCCTCAACCTAAGTGCATATAAAATGTTCATGCAACATTTAACAAGCTACAACCATTTCAATCAAGATCAAGTAAGTCTATGATAGAATCTAACACTTCATGCCATGGTATGAGATGACACTCACTCATGTAACTCTACCCGGGCCCTCCCTGGCTCCTTTCACCTATGCAATGCTATGAGTATAAAATCAGGCTTTCCAAGCCCCCGCCATTGGCGTTACACACCCAATAACTATTTTAAATAAAAATATCCAGGTCTTTCTTGGGATGGATTTTTATGGACTTACACCAATTGCACCCAACTGACAAGGAATTTATGGACTTCCACCAACGATTCCGCGTACACCGACACACTTTGTGGGCTCTTATACCAACGGAGTGCGTATCAGCCACATGACCAAGTTTAACCACATATTTTCATATTCCATGGCCAATTATATCATATGCATATAATCACCAAACTTTATCACAATGTTAATATATCAACATTTTATTTCCAACATATCCCAAGCATGTTATCACATAATATATGTCAATAACACACTTCATTCACAAGGCATAATATAAACACATAGCACGTCCACATAATATCAAATTCCATGGAATTACACAAGTAATTTCCACATGAGAATTCCAAGCTAGGAAATTTATTTCAAGCCATTTCAATACCTATTTTGGTTCCCATTTTCAATACCTCTTTCATCAATTTCACAAACATAGGTAAGTGTTAAGTCTCTAACAACATACCCGTCTCATATCACACCCTAGGTTAGAAAATAAACTAAAGTAAGAAGGAACCCTACATCTTGAAGTGTAAAACGACGTTAGGAAGCTTCAAGAATGTCACCCAAGCCCAAACTCTTGATTTTCCAAAATCTCATCCTTGAAATTTTTGGTGAAACCCATCATTTTTTGTGTGGTCGCATAGCTCTCGACGCGTAGAACAATTTTTGTTCTTGGCCCGAGCGGATTCGAGCACTCGATTCTCATAGATCGTAGAGAGAAGTGGAGATGCCCTCTCTTTTCCCTCTCTTCCTCTCTATCAGGTGAACGACTGATGAATAGGGGAGATATCAAATTTTTCCCCTATTTATACCCTTTATTTACTTGGCCCACAACGCGTCACACAACCCTCTTTTTTTAGGTCCGTTTCCACTCTGAAATGTTTAAATTTCGTCCCAGTTTAAAATATTTTTTTTAACTTGCCTCAAATTATTTTCTAACTTTTAAAATTTTATTAAAAATCTCATTTTTAGGTCATCCGAGACTCGACTGCCTCGTAAAACGTAAAAAATTTGACTATCTCGGAATTTAATAAAATTTGACAAGTTAGCTAGATTTCACGAGACGAATCCAATAGTGAGATCCGTTTTGTCATCCAAGTTTTAAAAAAATTCAGGTTTTTAACCCGTACCGTAGCAACAAATTACCGTTTTGCCCCCTTTGTGAAAAGTTCAAATTTACCCAGGCTTTACATGTGACTCCGTCAACAAAAGTTTCTACAAGCTTTCCTTTGGCTAGATTTTTCTTTAATTTATTAAGGAGTCAAAGACTCCAGATTTAGTTTCAAGAGTTAGGAACCCTTTTATATGGTTTTTGAAAAACCAAGTCTTCATTAAATAGTCAAAGACTCTAAAAGGGGATTAAAAACTCTAGCTTGGATTCAAAGAATCCAGGTAGAAATTTTAATGTAGAGATAGGATAGCATATCTTGATTTCTCCCCTTTTTTGGTGATCATTGAAAGACTAAAGAAGCATTTTCATGTTTAGTCTTTCAAAGACCAAAGAAACATTTTTTGATTGGTCTTTGAAATACCAAAGTTTGATGCCCTTTTGTGTAACCTAATGACAAAGAAATCCTACACTCATATCAAAATTAGAGGAATTTTTTGTTAATAGACCATCGAATGGTCTTCGATGAAAGGAGTGAAAATGTAGAAATCTTGTGATTTTGTACCATGGAGAGCTTTCGGAGTTAGAAGCTCCTTAGTTTATCAATGGAAAGAGTGGGATACATATAGATTTCAATGGGTTTGGAATTGTTGAGATCCCATAGAGTCTTTGCCTAGGAGAATTGAGGACACCATGAAATTTTGTTGTGGAGTCGAAGACTTCAAATTTTTTTAGCAGTTAGAAACTCTAGCTCTTTTTTTTTTTTTGAAGGAGTTAGAAACTCCATTGTCGTGCATTGTGTTTTTTGTCGAAGAGAGACTAGAAAGCTCCATAAAATTTGATGGGTTTGGCAAGAGCTCAAGGGTCTTACCAAAACCAATAAGAGTATGAAACTCTTAGGATCATTGCATCACTCAAATCTTTAGGAGATGGAAATTCCTATATCTTTTGACTTTTAATCATTTAAAACTCAAATTATGGTAAGAACCTTGAATCATTTTTGAAAGTTTGATCATGAAGTTTGAGTTTCGCATATACTGACTTTCGGGTAAAATTTAGTTTTAGAGGTGTTTTAGCTCAAGAAGGGTGGCTAGGTAAGTTTTTTAATGCTTTTAGGTAAAAATAAGGCTACCACTGAATCTGGAAGATCGATAACTATTGGAAGAGGTGATATCAGATGTATTAGAAGATTGAAAGTATTTTAAAGTTAAAATTCATTTTAGAGATAATTCTAATAGGAAAGAATTTTGTCCATAACTTTTTACCTGATGTTCGATTGAACTAATTCTTAAATATTAGAATGTTGATTTCAAGGGCAACAAAATTTTATTTTATAAAACATTTGTGAATCAACTTCTAATTTCGTCAAAATTGTGTTGGAAGTCTAAGACAAAATGTCACCCGCGTCTGGATGGGAAAAACACGTGTCCGAACGCATTAGGCAAAAAGTTTGGACCATCCAGATAGCTAAACTCACGTGTTTGGACACACGAGCTAGAGAGTTGTCTGTCCCAGCTTGTCTTGAGTGTTTTCTCTAATTTTGATACTATAAATACCCTAGGGACGCAATTTAGGGTTCGTATACTTGATTTTCAACCCCTATAAGTCTATGATAGTTTTGAAGAGAGGAAACAGAGGAAGAGGAATAGATTGAGCTTACTCTTTATGACATCAATGTGTAAGCAATCACACAAAATTCCTTAGACGTAATTTTCTATGGATCAATGTAGCGTTTCTTTCCTAATCTATTCATTGAAGATTAGGGAAATTATATGTATTTTTACATTCGTAATCATAATTATATGATAAATAAACAACGATTTTGACTTTTATTCAATTGTACATCTCATTTTCTTGAATAAATACATGATTTACATCCAAAATCACATGTTCTTGATGAAAAACCCTAGATATTTGAGTATGTGCAAATTGTATAAATCTTTTTACGATCTCTTGCAAATTTTGATTTGATTATTCTTATGTTTTGAGAATTGTGGAACTATAAATTGTGTTATACGTGGATTTTTTGAAAAAGGGTTGTTATTATCTTTTGTATCAGTGGATGCACTCGAATATATATCATAGAATGTTTAGATGAGTTTCTTACCTTGAGGGGATTGAAGGTTCTCTATTACTCGTAGTGGAGTTGTTTGGGTTATTGTGAGAGCTCAAGAATTTGCACTATTCGCTCATAGTGATCAAGGCAAAGGGCTATTATACTATTACTAAAAATTTACATCAATGTCGATGTGTCGGTATACACAACTTTTTGAAAATGGTGTATCCTTGCAAGGATTGGTTGTATGATTTGGGTGTGTGTGTTTGGCCTAGGATATTCTTGATGTGTAGATTCTTGATAGTCAACCTACATACATGAAATATACTTGTTATAATTATCTATTGATTGAGAATTGGTTCCACTCCTTTGTGAAATTGTCTATCTATACATCGAAACTTGAAATTGTTATTAATTGTCACATGTTTTACTTCAAAAATATATTTATTTTATAAAGTGAGACCGACTTGTTTACATATATTTTTTAAACCTCATTTCTTATTTTTTTTTTCACATTTTAGTATTAAATAGGATACAATCATGGATGATTATACGGATTTAGACTGTGAAGCGGATCAAGATGTGAATCCTTCTTAGGTGGCTTAAATAGATTATTTTTCGTTCTTTGGTTTAAAATTTTGATGATGAAAATAATGTTTATGATTGCTTTCTAGTTTATTAGAGATAATAGTTTTTTTAAGGTGTTGTTGATAACTAAGGTTTGGGATGTAACCTTTGCAGGTTGAATTATGTTTTTTTTTGGATTTTTGTTTAGTGGGATAAGGTTGGTGATTGATTTTGATTTATTTAATGGTATCTAAGTTTTGCTCTCATGGTTTTGATTTGTTATTTGTTAGTTCATGCATAGATTGTGAAATTGGGGCATGACAAAATCATTTTAGAAGTATTCTTAAGTAATATTTTTCATATTTATATCGGGTACGAGGTCTCACAATCTAACCGCCGCCCCCCCCCCCCCCCCCCCCCCACAAAACAA
>CAUOFW020000001.1:4819892-4881955 GCA_963454935.2 Ilex paraguariensis
CCTTCCCCCCCCCCCCCCCCCCCCCCCCCCAAATAAAAGAATGTTTCATCCTCGAAAGTAAAAGCTTTGTGGTCCATCTAAGTCTCCTTGACCATAAAGTCTCAATGCCTATTCTAGTTTTCACCATCAACTTAATCAAGCCAATTCTCTTCCTTCAATCTAGCATTTTTGAATAGGAAGATAATCCATTGACTTATCTATCCCACCTATGAACCCAACTCCTTTCGTTATAAATTCTAAAATTTGTACCTCCAACTTACAGTGTTTTAAAGAAATCATTGATTCACCTAGATTCATCCTATTGTAACTTGTGCCATCAACTCTCCTCCATTCTAGCTTCATTTTTATACTATAACCCCATATCTCATTGTAATATCTACGATTTTCCCATGTTCATCCCATCATTACAATTTTTACAAGCCCCCAAATTTACCTTAATACTCAATTGCCCACTATCAATTATTGCCAATAGTTTTGTATGGTTATCATAACTAATTTCTTACCACAAATCACTACTGAATCACAAATTTAATTTTCTATTCATTACATAACAATTCCTTTTTAAATTCACCAATCCTCTCACTAACAAGAGAAACTCACAATCATTGAAATCTAATGACAATTTCCACTCCCCACTACACACTCCCCACAATTCAATATTCTAGAATTAACTCATAGATTGCACATTCACATGTAATTACTTATTATTCATTGGTTCATTGTATCAAGATACTCTTGTGCTATCCAATCCTATTGAACATCATAAGTCTTGGTGGTTCAGTGAACACCACAAAATTTCCAATAGTTATAATCATCAAACTAATTACCTAGTTATCCAAGAGATCGATTCTCACTTTTCATGTTTACACTCTTTACATCCACTTGTGTAACCATAACCCTCCTACTAATACTAATTCTAACCAATGTTTTCGCTCCACAATTTGACACCAATTATAATTCACAAGTTCACCTCTCCAATTCATTATAGTCAGAACTAGCAAGGTTTGAAAGGTTTAGTTAAGAAATGCCAGATTTCTCCAAGTTTTCTATTTGACCTAATCATACATGTCCTTTGATTATATCTTCCAAATCGTCTACACTAACAATTCATCCTTCCCCTCCAAAGGGAAATTTAATAAATAACCAAATGTAATACTTATGCTAAGGGTCAAGTTGGTGATTTTTCTTACATCCCCCCTCCAATAGGGGTGTAAATCGTGTCGTGTCGTGTCGTATGAACCGCGTGTTGTGTTCATGTCAAGACCCACGAAAAAAAAAATCTATTTAGTGTGGTCTAATTATTAAACATTAGTCTAAACTATTTATTATGCATATTTAATAATCGTGTGTGTCGGGTTCGTATCAACAAGTCAGAGTTGATACTCCTACCCTTCATAGTCCACGCGCATCCAAACTCTTAACTTTAGATCAATCTTAATGTCTCCACATTACAAACTCGACTAGCACTAATTTTTTCTTTATCGTCCAAATATTCATTATCAATCTCTAACTTTAAGTTAGAATCACCAAGTTATATAATGAATCCCTAGTAGCTTTCACAAACCTCTCCATTCTAGTCACATACATATAATGGTGAATCCTCATGATTTAATCTGGTGCAAATATATTTCTTGTAATACACAAAAATAAAGATAGATTGACAAGGATCCCAATAATCTCTCTCAACCCAATACCACTAGATTTCTTGTAATATAATCAAAACCATAACAAGACACCTAATGATTCAACTGATGTCACTTCATTTAACCATATTAGTTGCAATAGCCTTAAAAATTATTCATAATTCCCAATATGCTAATGATTTGCTAGTTAGTAGGATAACCATAGTCTTTTATCACAAACATCGTTTAAAATGTTTTCCACTCGTGTTGAAGTGAATCTATATGGTTACCAACATTGATTCAACCGATTACATCATTTCCAATCCTCACAACTACCCATAAAGATGTTCTTTTCAATGATTATAATCTCCAATACTCCTCCTACCTGCAAGATTCCAACCTACTAAAAACTATCTTAATCATTGATTCGACCTATTTCGTGACCTGATTTATATTATCCACCCAAGTATAAGTGGTTGAATTGTAGTTTTCTCGATTTAAAGTCCAAGATTGATCCCACGAAGAGTTTTAATAATTGAAATTTAAAATAAGGCAAAGAGGTTTGCTGGTTTTTCAAATTTTCTACTACGAGGGAACTGCAAAACTGACTAATCGTGAACAACTTGCTTTTATATAAGGTTGTATTGTCCAGGCATTACTAGCACCATCCGAACACTACTGATTCACTAGATTTTACACAGACTCCTCGGTTGTTGGCTCTTGTTCTCCTCCTTCTTTCCAACTTTCAATTACGAACTTATAGTTACAAAAACTTATTTAAATTCAAAATTCCTCATTACTAAACTAATAAAAATAAATTTATTTTCTAAAAATACATCAAACTAACTTATAAACATATCACATTATATATATCCACAGCACATGCTAAATTATACATCTTTTATCATAGTCAATTTAATAAGAATCTTCTAAGTCGAGAACATCAGTCAACCAACTAATCTCGCGTCGCACAACCTAATGTTCGACCAGAAATTGGTTCAGAACATTGATTAAATTCTCTCATATGCATTAATTTACCACATTTTACACAACCACCGAGTCAATTAGCTTGTGGGCATTTGGTAAATGAACTTTTTCCACACAATGTTTTTGCTTGACTACCGAAAATTTCTAATTTCCTCACAACTTTTGCTTTTGCTATAATCAAGGAGTGTATGTCTTCTGGAAAAGTGTGTAATACACCCAAACTAAACCAAAAAAAATTTCATCCATTTTTTTGAAATTTTTTGAAAAGACACATTATCTGGTTCTTTAATGTTTGTCAGTTACAAAGACGGTTATGGATTGTTCCCTCCCCCCAACCTAAACTTAACATTAACCTCAATGTATAACATTATGAAACAAAATTTAAAGACAATTACTAATAAGGTCTGGAGATGAGACAAATCCATTTTGCAAAACCCTTATATGCAAAACAAACAACAAAACAGTTAGTACTACTATTTAGACACAAGCATGCATAATAATTTGTCAAGGCACATGTTCCGGTTCCATTAACTGAATGAAATCCACATTTTGAACAAATCCATTTACTTTGAAAATATTTCCACTTGATGGATTATCAATTTCAATTGCCTCGCGCTCAAAAACTGGTTTGACAGCATATGGACCTGCCCACATTGATCTTAACTTTCTAGGAAATAGGTAGAGCCCTGAATTATACAATAGGAATTTTTTAGATGGTACAAAGGACTTATGCACAACATTTTTATAATGAAAATTTTTTATTCTGGAGTTGGCAATTTTCGCATTTTCATATGCTTCATTTCTCAATTCTTCTAATTCATTAATTTGAAGCTTGCGGGATACACTTACTTTGTCTATATCAAAATTTATCATCTTGATTGTCCAATATACTCAGTGTTCCAATTCCATAGGCAAGTGATATGGTTTACCATAAACCAACCAATAAGAAGACATTCCCAAAATGGAGTTATCTGCAATATGGTAAGCCCAAAGCGCATCTCTCAATCTCAAAGACCAATCCTTGCGATCTGGGTTAACTATTTTTTCTAAAATATATTTTATCTCTCTATTGGCTAATTCGGCTTGTTTGCTTGTCTGGGGATGATAAGGGGCAGATACTTTCTATGAAATCAATTATTTTTTCATTAAATTCTCAAAAGATTTATTGGAAAAATGTATACCCCCGTCACTTATAATAACTCGAGAAATTTTAAATGAAAACAAAATATTTTCTTTTAAAAATTTGATCATTATACAGTGATCATTGGTTTGACAAGGAATTGCCTCAACCTGTTTGCAAATATAATCAATGGCAACCAAAACATACAAATGTCCAAAGGAGGGGCGAAAATGGTCCCATAAAATCATTGGCCCAACAATAAAAAATTTCAATAATCAAAATAGAATTTAAAGGCATCATGTTTCTTTTTGAAATATTCTCTGCCTTTGACATCGGTCACAATTTAAACAAAAAATATGTACATCCTTGAAAAGAGTGGTCCAATAAAATCTACGTTGCAAAATATTTGCAGCAGTTTCTTTGAAGAGAAATACTCACCACAAGCTTCAGAATGAAAAAAAAAAAATAACCTAACCTATTTTATAATTGGGTACACAACACCTTATTATCTGATCTTTACATTATTTGAACACACTAGTAATGCACCACGTGCGTTGCACATAGATAATTATTTTTGACAAATTAATAAATAAATATTTACTATATTTGTATTTGAATTAAATATTATTTCAAATTTACCAAACTTATTTTTTCATCGCTCATACTCTACTATAAGATATGCAAAAAAAATTTATGTTCCTAAGATTTGTTGTTTTAACTTTAAGAAAAAAAGAAGAAGGAACAATAAAAGTTCTATTTTTCCTAGAATTTTATAATTGAAAGTGATTTTTTAGTAGTGTTTGAAAATTAAATTTTTTAAGATTTCTGTGACGCCCCTAGAACCAGGGTCCCGTTGACCACCCATTAACCCGCGAAAATGCCTTTGATTGTCGCATGATCCAACACCACTTCAATAGTTTCCCATTTATCCGGATTTTAAACTCACACATGAAACCCGTGCACCTTTATCAATGTATCTAACCGTAGCCCAACATATCACATTCCATTCTCTATTGTAGTCCATTTACATCATAGGAACTAAAGGATGCATAGCCCAAGGCCTGGGAGAAAGATTTAAAAAAAATTATAAAATCTGCCAAAGTGTATCGGTACGCGTACCGGTACGGTTTGCCTTCTGGATCTCGCCGTACCAGTACGTTGTGCCCATTTTTCCCTGTTTCACCTATTTTACGTTTCAAATCCAATTTTAACAATTCCAACATCATCTCAAACATACATAATGATGTTATTCACATAAAACTTGATATCTACAAGTTCTATTACAAGCCATTTACACGGTTACATGTCAAAATGGAATTAAACCTAAGTTTTACACCAAACTTGTTTTCAAAAGTCACAAACCAGTTTTTCTTCACACTCGAGGCCCCGAATGTGTGTCGCCTGAAATATGTTCCCGTATAGGGTGAGCCAAGCCCAGTAGAGTATTTTTCCTACAAGGGCTACTCCCCACCTGAGTGCATATGAATGTACACATGCAACAATACACAACCAATATCCATTCCATTGCAAGAATATGTAATTCGTGTTGGAATCTATCGTGTCATGCCATGAAATGAGATGAGACTCACTCATGCACATTACCTCGAGTCTTCACCGACTCCCACAACACAATGCAGTGCCAAGTTGTGACACCCCTACAACCGTGGGTCATTATTTAAATCGTCATCTATGTTACACATTAAATAACATTTTCAAAACTAGGGTCTTTCTTGGGGTGGGTATTCAAGGACCTACATCAACGGCACCCAGCCGACACAAAATTCATGGACTACCACCAACGGTTTCTCATATACCGACACACTTATGGGCTCTTATACCAATGGAATGCAAATCCAATCATTGGGCCTTTCACCCGAGGGATATTCTAGCCCTTCTTGCTATCTCCGACCCAATTTTCCATAAAACCGTGCGACTAAGTTGAATCATCAATCCAACATTCCCAAGTCCACTCGTCACAAACCAAAAGAGGTGAAGACGACAACCATGCACACACACCCTCAATATGCGATGTCTCCGTGCAAATGCAATGTAATGAACCATTGTCCATCAATGTCATGTCCCACATGTAATGAATGTCATATGGACAACTTAAACCACACATTTTACATATCTCGTGGCAATTTATGTCTTATGTACATAATCACCAATTTCATCACAAGTCAATATAGCAAATAGCATATATTAACATTTGATATTCAACCACAATTCACAACAAGCATGTTATACATAACTCATGCCAATAACACATTCAATTCTCAAGGCATAAAATAAACACATAACATGCCCACCAATGCCAATTTCCAAGAAATCACCTAATAATTTCTATAAATCAACCCAAGTTAGGAATTGATTTTAAGCCATTTCAATACTCATTTCCATAACCATGGTCAAATGACCTATTTTATTCAATACCCTTACCCATTCCATTATACACCCTAGGTAAGAAACCAACCAAAGTAAAAGAAACCCTTCCTCTTGGAGCATAAATAGAAGGTAGAAATCCTCCTAGAACACCACCACAACTCCAAGGCTTTGATTTTCCAAAATTCTCTTCTTGGATCTTCGGTGAAATCCCTCATTCTTGGCACGTAGACATAGCCCTCGTCATGTAGACCAACTTTAGTTCTTGGTCCAAGCAATTCCGACCGACGGAGCTTCTTGGATCGAAGGAAAAAGGTAGAAATTCTAGGTTTTCTCTCTTTCCTCTCTTCTCCTCTTCAACGTTGGAACTCAGCTGACTTAGGGGTGTGAAAAATATCTGATTTTTCAGATATTAGCCCCTATTTATACTTTTTAATTGTGTGGTCCACATTGTCTTGTACGTTTACTACTTCCAGGTCTGTTTTTAAGCCGAAATAACTTAATTAAATTTTGATTTTAGTTCAAATTAATTTTATTTGAACTCTTACTCAATTATAAGAAATTTTTATAATTTTTATTTTTGGAGACGTTTAAAAGTTTATTCTTCACTTCGTTGTCTCGTAAAATGTGTAAAATCCGACTATCTCGGAACTTGACGAAAATTGACAGGACAACTTGATTCTACAATACGAATCCAACGGTGAAGTCCATTGCTCCATCCAAGCTCTTATAGAAATATGCATTTCAAACCTGCAATAATAGTGACAAATTATTATTTTACCCTTTTTTCAAAAAAGTTTAAAATTTCTCGGGTTTTACATTCCTTCCCCCTTGAAAGAATTTTATCCCCGAAATTCACACACACATGTACATACAATCACATGCATATGCAACAGTCATATAACACCAATGACTATAAGAGTGTACCTTCATCCTCAAATAAGAAAGGATAATTGGTACGGATAGTGTTCTCGCGCTTCCATGTCGCCTCCTCCACTCCTCGTTGCTGCCACAGCACCTTCACTAGCCTCACGGTCTTGTCACGTAAAATCTGTTCCCGGCTATCCATGATACGTACCGGTCCCTCCTTGAAGGTCCCATCAACATCAACAACAAGCTCGCCCCAATCCACCACATGAGTCGAATCTGGGGTGTATTTTCGGAGCATAGAAACATGAAATACTGCATGAACACCCTATAGATTTGGCGATAATGTCAACCAGTAAGCCATTGTACCAACCCTCTCGAGTACCTCGAAGGGCCCGATATACCTCGGCGACAATTTTTCCTGCTTACTAAACCTGACCACTCCTACTTTAGGCATCACCTTCAAGAAGACATGATCTCCCACTTCAAATTCCAGAGGTCGCCATCGTCTGTTGGCGTAGTTCTTCTACTGGTTCTAAGCCGTGAGAAGACACTTCCGCATCAAGTCCACCTTCTCCAAGGTGACCCTTATCAACTCCGGACCCCTAGAAGATCTCTCTCCTACTTCCATCCAACACACCAGAGAATGACATGGCCTCTCATATAATGCCTCATAGGGTGTCATCTGTATTCTCGCCTGATAACTGTTGTTGTAGGTGAGCTCTACTAAGGGTAAATGATCTTCCCAGCTACCCTTGAAATCTAGAACGCATGCTCGGAGCATGTCCTCTAATATTTAGATGGTCCTCTCTGAATGACCGTCTGTCTGGGGATGAAAAGCGGTGTTAATCATTAACTGTGTTCCCATGGCTCGCTGAAAACTCTCCCAAAAATAAGTTGTAAACCTAGGATCTCGATCCGATACTATAGATACAAGTACCCCATGCAACCGAACAATCTCTCGTATGTACAACCTGCAGAATTCCTCCAGTGTGAAGGTCATCTGCACAGTCAAAAAGTGCGTCAACTTCATAAACCAGTCCACTATCACCCATACCGCATCATGTCCTCGCGTTGTCCGTGGCAAGTTAGTCACAAAATCCATCATGACATGCTCCTACTTCCACTCAGCTACCTCCAAAGGTTGAAGTAATCCTATTGACCTCTAGTGTTCAGCCTTTACTTGCTGACATGTGAGACATCGGCTGACAAAATTCCCAACATCTTTCTTCATCCCGCTCCAATAATACTGGCGACGAAGATCATGATACATCTTCATGCCACCTAGATGCACAACAAAATGGGAATAGCGAAACTCTCTGAGAATCTCCTCCCTTAGCTCCGCAGATTGGGGAACCATAAACCTTCCCCTAAACTGAAGACTACCATCCAAGTGAATGGTCCAGCCCTTGTCACCCGCACCTATTTGTACTCAATCCTTGACGGATGATAACTCCGTATCTAGCCCCTAGGACTCAATCACCCTGCTCAGTAGGAAAGGTGTAACCACTAAACTCTCCAAAACACCCTGAGTCTGACCTATGTATCGTAACCCGAACTGTCCCACAGTCTTGAGCATCTGCCACTCCCTGAAAGCCACACTAGCTAAGACTTCCCGTGATTTCTGACTGAGTGCATTAGCCACCATATTTGCTTTACTAGAATGGTAATACAAAGTAAAGTCATAGTCAACTAGGTACTTCATCCACCTACGTTGCCTCATGTTGAGGTCCCGCTGTGTGAAGATGTACTTCAGACTCTTGTGGTCTGAAAATACCTCGAACTGTTCACCAAATAGATAGTGGCGCCAACCCTTTAGGGCAAAGACAATGGCTGCCAACTCCATGTCGTGCGTAGGGTAATTCTGCTCGTGGTTCTTTAACTGTCGAGAACCATAGGCCACCACTCTCCCGGACTGCATCAAAACACACCCAAGTCCGTCCTTTCAAGTATCACAATACACTGTATACCTCTGTCCCCTTTTCGAAACTATCAGAATTGGAGCTGAAGTAAGCCTCTTCTTCAACTCCTGGAATTCCTTCTCACATGAGTCATTCCACTCAAACTTGACCTCTTTTCGGGTCAATCTTGTCAACAGTGCAGCTAATCAGGAAAAGTCCTCGATAAACCTCTGGTAATACCCTGTCAATCCCAAGAAACTATGGATCTCAAAGACTAAGTTCAGTCTCTCCTAATTCATAACCACCTCAACCTTCTCCAGGTCCACGGATACACTCGAAGTCGATACCACATGTCCCAAAAATTTCACCTCTGTAAGCCAAAATTCACACTTGTTGAACTTGGCATACAACTGATGGTCCATCAAGGTTTGGAGAACAATCCTCAAGTGACCCTTATGCTCCTCCCCAGACTTGGAGTAGATCAAGATGTTGTCAACGAAGACCACAACGAATTGATCAAGATAGGGTTGAAATACCTTGTGCATGAGATCCATGAATGTCGTTGGAGCATTAGTCAATTCGAATGACATCACTGTGAACTCAAAATGCATGTACCGTGTTCTAAGTCAATCTTGTTAACTATCAAAGGAAAGGCTAGTTTGAACTTTTTGATAGGCCAAAAAGCTTCTATAGCTAGAGGCTGCGGGTTTAGCGAAAAGCCAAGAGCTCGCAACAACTAAATCATGATCCTCGCCTCTCTAAATTCTCTAAACATTTCCAATACATCACCACACTAATTTGATAGCTCAATTAGGGCAGCTAGAATTTCTTTGCAGCTTTCGAGACCCTTTATTAAGTAAGATAGGGCACTTGAGTGCTCATGCACGATACGGCTAAAAAGTCTTATCTTGTTTGCTCTTCTTTTCAAAGAATATGCTTGAGCGAGTTTAAAATCTTATATGTGATCTTTAAGGTGTAAGATGCAAGAATTCAGCTCACAAAAGGGATACCCTAGCTTGGGAAATACACTCCCTATTTATAGACTCAAAATAAGGGCAATATTGGTCACCAAAAAACTCAAATTCACGAACGACCACTCGATTGGTGAAAGGGCAGTTATAGGGCAGTGGTTACTGGAATGAAAAACTTGTTTCAAACAAACCTAGAAGAGTAGAATGCTCAAGCAACCCTAGAGGGCGTTATGGGAACTCCAATCGCCTTGCTTTGAAACCCAACAACAATATTGAAAAAACAACCCAAGAAAGCCAAACTCAAGTCTATGGATGGAGAATCTACACCCGTTGAGAACTCATTTGAAGAACCTAGATTATATTAAAATCTAGACCCATTGAAGAACCCGTCTCAAGAACCCAAATTACGAGGAACGTCACAAAGGTTGTGATTTACCTTTGATAAGTTCAAAAGTTCAATCAAGAACAAGAGGAGTAAACTCAAATCACAATTAAAATTTAATATTGTCTGCCTTCTTGAAGTGGCTAGTTACATCCTTTAAATACCCTTCCCAAAATAAGATAAAACCCTAGACTAAAATTTGTGACCCTTTCTCTCAAAAGATGCACTTGAGTGAATAGTGCCACAGATACTGTAGGGTGAACAATGTCGCGCTATAGTAACTTCTAAAACTCTAGTTCAAATAAAATAATAACTTTCCAAATAAGCCCTTGGCCAAAACACAAGGCCTTCCTAAAAACCATAATTCATAAGAAATAAGACATATGTGGGCTAAGCATTCTCAAGCCCACTTATTCTAAACTAATAATAAAAATTCTTTAAACAAATTGAAAGCCTTAACACAACAAGCCTTATCTCTAAGTCATATCTTCCACAACTTGGATCAAATGGTTCAAAACTAGTTCTCCTTCTTTCAAGCCCATCTTAAGTGTTGAGCTGTTGCGGATTGCACCAATCCTTGTATTACTTCATTGATTTTCTTGGCTCTTGATCTTGTAATTGGCCCATCTAGAACTTGCAAAGGATCTTTAAGAGTAGTCTCACCTTGGTTCCCATCATTGCGAGCCCTAATCTCCTCCATTTGGCCTTTTTCATTTTTTTCCCTAAATTATAAAGAGACCATTCTAGAGAAGGCAAGCGAGCATAGGGCGATCCCTACTGATCTTTTAAGCCTACAATTAAGCAAAAAAAAAAATTCTCTTAAGCACTAAACGGTGTTGCTCAATAAGGGTCCACTAATGGCTCAAACAACTACGTTTTCAAAAACACAAAATGATTTTAGAAAAAAACTTTCAATGAAAAACATCTAGAAGCCATACACGAATTGTTCTCAATTCCATTTTAACTCTAATCCTCGTAAGTCTATTAAACCAAGGGATCATTTTAGGTCTCTAAGTTACTACATGTGTCCTATTTTTGAAGGTGCATTCAAAGTGTAAATGATGTAGCTGTGATGCTTGATCTCCTCCCTTTAATTACGCTTTCAGATCTTTAATCATTGTAGCTTCATGACCATGAAATATGTTGAGATTTATAATTGACTCCACAAAATTAACAAATTACAAATATATGATCTAACAAGGCACCTTTTGGGTTGCTTCGATTCACATGGTGGCTGTCCAAAACAGTCAGCATTCTGTCTATATAAACTCTTATGCATTATGCATTAAGTACTTATAAAATTAGTCACTAAGGCAATCATTACATTCATCATTCTTGTGGTTAAGAGTTTTCATAACAAAGAGAATATAACACATTCTGGTTCACTAGGCAAATAGATTGGAGTGTTACTTCTATTTTCATAAAGATCATTGTATCTTAGGACACAAAAGTTGAAAATTTCATTAGCACCATTGTGGGGGTGAAATATATTTGAAGGACATAGTGTCAAACACTAGCTTTAATATAAAATTTTAATTTTTGTTCATGATCTATAATCGGGTTAATTTTATTTATTGTAGTTTTATGTGTTATTGTTTTGTTTTTAATAACATAAACAATTTTTTGTATTATGGTTTAGTAAATTTCATTTTTTATATTAAATCATAATTATGATAATTAAAATTTTCATATTGCTATAATCCTCCCAACAATTCTCACTTTGATATTTTGTCAAATACATGATAGATATAAAATCTTCAAATACACATTTATAAAACAATATACCCATCCAAAGCAGACAATTCAATTATGTAAGATATGAAATCATATACATTCTCCAAATACCCAAATCATGGTTTTATTCAAATACCCATGATCAAATCCAACTGGGGTTTCAACATGCAGCATAAATCCAACACAAATTCATTTAATGCAAGAAATTTCACAAGAACTAGGCATAATTACAAATACTTGAGATTTGTAGCACGTATTTCAAAAATATAGGGAAAAATATACATGACAAGGACAAAAAGAACCCTACCATTGCACCCAAGAATCCATGATAGATCTTTACATCTTCAAACAAACTCATAGATCCCCAAGCTTTATTGACTTTCATTTCTCTTCCCTTCTATAGCTCTAGGTGTTTTAGGAGTGAAGTAGGTGAGAGGTGTGAGAGAAATATGGTGAAAATGGGGTTTTACAACTAGAATTTCGTAGCGGGTATTGTTCATCAGGCCAAAAGTGCATTTTTTTTGTTTAGAAATACAATTTTGCCCCTAAACATTTTCAAATGATTCATGAAGTCCACCCTAAGGGTTTTTAAAGTTTTGGATCCATTTTTAATGTTATTTTCACCTAAAAATATTTATTCTTATGAGTTAAGTCAAAACTCAAGCAAATTTATACCCAAAATATCAAAATTATCATTTTACCCCTCTAGACCGCTATACAAGATGAATGTTTATCCCAAGGTTTCACAACCTTTGCATTCAATGGTAGTGTTATTTTCACTTAAAAAAAATTTTAAATTTTACCTAGTTATCCTTCTCAAGGTTAAATGCCTCTGAAACTAAATTTGACTCAAAAATCAATACGTGCAAAATTTAAACTTTTCAACAATGATTCAAAGTTCCTATCATCATTTTAGTTATTTTAGAAACACTATTAATATAATATTTCTCCTATTTAAATATAGTACGAAGTCATATAATCCACCCCTTGTAAGACCTCATACCTAATCTAAATATGGAGAATATTACTTAAGAGTACTTCTTAAATGATTAAAATGAAGATAAGAATTTGAATTGTGATTGAAAAAATGGTTATAAAGTTTGAGTTTTGCGCATATTGACTTTCGATTCAAATTTATTTTTGGAGGCTTTTATAGTTAGATGATGTTGGATATTCTTGTTTTGATTTATTTAATGGTATTTTAGGGGGTGTTTGATAACACCACTTAAAACTTCAAATTGAATGCTTTAAACACTTAATAAATTAAACTCTTTTGATAATCTAAAATTCATACCAATTAATATTTTAAGTATTTCTTAAAATAGGCTAAAATTTTAAGTAGCAAGCCATCTATGTATCACTTCATGCAAAAAACATTAGCTAGTAAGGAATTTATCAATTCCTTATAATGGAAAAATAAACTCTTAATGGATTTTACACCATTAACTTTTCAATACCCACCACCACCACCATTGTGCCACTGTCACCACCAATACCATCATCGCCACCACCATTGTGTTGTCGCTAACCACCACCGCCACCGCTATTGTGTCGCCGCCACCACACTACCATTGTGCCACCACCACCACCATTGTGTCACCGCCACCACAATCATTGTCATTACCACTACCATTGTGCCACCGTCATCACTACTACCACTGTCATTGTGTCACCACAACATTCGTCGCCATCACCACCATTGCCACCACCCATTGTGTCGCCGTCACCACCACCATCACCACTAACACCACCACCACCACCACCATTTTGTGATGGTGGTCATAGGAATAACTTAGTTTTAGAGAGATGGCTAAAAAGAATGATGAAAGTAGACTAATAATAATTTTTAAACTTCAGCTTCTTATATTTGTCAAACAGTTTGATTCAAATCAATTCTTAAATTTCAGTTGATACCAAACACCACCTTAGTTATGCTCTTATAAGTCCTAAAGGTTATTAGTTAGTCATGTCTACCTATGGATTTGGGGCTTGACAAAGTTGGTATTAGAGCATAGAAATTAGGTCTTAAATAAGAGTTGTAGGTTGCGGGTAGCTAGTGGGTATAAGGTAAAAGGGATCTTAGACATGAATCTTAGGAAAATTGGTTTACCAGCATTGGAGAATGTTGAGATATGAATTGTGTCAAAAACAATTCTTCATTTATGAGACGTAAGTTTTAGGTTGTCATTGAGAGAATGGATGTATTGAGAATGAAAGGGTATGAGGACAAAAAAATAAGAGTAGATTTAAGTTCCCAGATGGATCACATGATAGAATGTTATTATGAGTTGATACGTTGATTCTTAGGTTTTTGTCCGAATTTTAATGTTGCTTAATTTTTTTTTTGAAGTCAAGAAGTCATGATAAGCCAATATTGTTGTATGAGGACAAAAATAACTATGACGTAGTTAGAACAATCAAGACCTTGTAAAATGATAGTTATGGAAAGTTATTACAATAACTCAAAAAGATCAAAAAACTGGGGGACACTTAGAATTTTTTTCTTATGGTGAAAAGCTTTGAGAGTGATATATCTTCCCCTAGGGTGTTTACAATTATATATGATAGTACAATGTTCAAGTAAAGACAAATTTTAGGGATATGATAAAATGACTGGGTAAAGATAGTACAATGTTCAAGTAAAGATAAATTTTATGGGTATGATAAAATGACTGGGTATTGGTGTCAGTTTTAGGAATATAGAGAAAATGCAGTTATGATACCTAAGCAGATTAAGGGTCATTTTATAACCATGTTTCAAGGATATTAGTATTGTTTTGGAAGTATTATGGTGAGTTGGCTAGTGATGATCGAGGAAAGATTAAAAGTAAAGTGGTAACACAATTTTGCTTCCGTTAGGTTTATTGAATTGTTAGAAAGTCCATAAGCGAAAGACTGATTGAGGATGGTGTGATTAAGAAATCTGATTTGTTGTTGGTTTAGTTCATTATGCTTAGACTCTCGAAAGTTATTAAAAATCAAAAATTTCTTGCTTGAGTGGGGGGTTCATAGTTAACTAGTACTCACAAATGTTAATTGAAAATTGAGATCAACGTACGGATAAAAATATGAAGCCATATGGAAAAACAATTTAGGAAGCTTAATTAATTATTGATGGTTATCCTTGACTCTCAATGTTGCTGGACTAAAAGACAATTGATGTTCAAAGGTTCAAGGTGAAATATAGTGCACAATTATTGGAACAAGGAAGATACACAATGTATGATATTAACTTTTATCATGGTGTAGGATCTTTTAATGTTATTGGAGTTACGTTGTGGGAATATGAAGTTCTTTTTTCTGTCTCTCTTTATCCATGATTGATTAACCCTAATTAATATATAAATTAATATAATTAAATAAGTTAATTATGTAAGATAAAACAATTAAAAGCTGTAAATTAGGGTTTATGCGTAGACTAGGGTTTTTATGTATACTGTTTAAAATTTCAAGATTTTTCTATAGAATTACTAGAAATTAGGAGGAGTAGTCTATCAAAGCTTGAAATAACAAAGGAGGCAAGTGTAATTACAATGGAACATGCAAGAACATCATGGAACCTCCACCAGCAAAGGAGCACCATTTGGATAGTGGCTCCATGCGGTTTGAATTCATCCTCCACCTCCTACTTGATTCTTGCCTATAAATATGTGACCATCCTTCATCTAAAGAAGCCGGCTGGGAGGAGTGCTCCAGAGGAAGTTCAAAAAGAGAAAAAAGAGAGAAAAAGGAAGAAAAAGAGAGAAAGTTGTAGAACAATTCAAATCTGGTCCGTTCTACTCTCCAACCAAAATTCTGTATTTCTACATTTTTGTTATGTCTTTCTACTTGGAGAATTGAACTACCGACCGCCACCTTTTTGTCTTAACTAATATTAAGGGTGGTTTTATTTCAATTGTTCCTTGTGAAAGAAGTGTCAGTGTCTGTATTTTATTTACTATTGTAATAAGAATTACTCACACTTCATACTTGTTTATAGCAATAGAGCGTGAGTAGTTTACTTATACCCTTCAGTGAGGGGTGAACATATGTATAATATTGGTTAAATGATGAAAATGCTGATGTTTTTATTATGCTCTATTTATATTTATAATATGCTTATGGTTATGAACACCAAGCGGTATTCAATATTATATACCATACTCTCTATTATTATGAACTTCATGCATAATACAGTGATGTACATAACTGGGTGTTACTATGTAGCCTGTAATTATGTCATCAATGAATCATCAACCTTCTGGTAGAATATCTAAAGTGTTCCATTTGAATGGCTTGACCTTCTGGTGCACTGAGGATGTTTTACTGTTGCATGGTACAATTGTCAAATTAATAACCTAACTGATCCTCCTAAATGGCTTAACCTTCTGGATTACTAAGTTTGTTTAACTGATACAAGATATAAAAGTTGTCAAATTAATAACATAAATGATCCTCTTGAATGGTTTGGCCTTCTGGATTATTAGGGTTGCTTAACTGATACATACTATAATATTGCCAATTGAGTAATTCTAGTGATCCTCATGAATGGCTTGACCTTCTGGTTTACTAAATTAGTCAATTGTCAGGTATACCACAAGCAAACCTAAGAAGTTGTTGTATTATGGTTTAATATACATTAGACATACCAGTTGACTTTCTAAGTGACAGGAAAAGTTAATTGTGGTAAGGTGACATTTCCAGTATTTAACTAATATAAAGCATATGAGATCCTTAAACTGAAGGGTACTTTTCATATTATTGTCTTTTCACAATCTATCTACACATTTCATTTATTTAGACTAGTTATCAATCTAAACTCACATCACAAGTTATCTCATGTTACACTGCTTTAGCAATAAATTCTCTTCAAATTTGCCTTACCCACTAGTTTTTCAATTTTGCTTCAATTAAACACTTACCCATCCTATTATATAGGTTTCTACCAATTAAAAGCTTGTGAAACTCATCATTGGTCAAGAAATTCAATAATTTTCAAGAATATCTTTATGGAACCAAGAAAGAAATAAAGGGCTCGAAGGGATGGTGCATCTTCAAGTAGTGCAAGGCAAGGAGTCTCTCCACTGCCCCCAGCAGTGCCATAGGAGGAGGAACAACCCTAGATTCAAAATTAGTTCGATAATGTTATGTTTGAGAATATCGAGTAGCAGATTTGGTATGATACTCATTTTTTAACCAAGACTATTATTATGGAAAGACATGTGGTTTTTGAAGATTTTGAACATATTAGGGTTAGGCAAAATTTAGTAGAATGGGGATGATTAAATTATGTGAAACTTGTGGGTCTTGCTTATGAATGTTTAGTTCGAGAATTTTATAGTAATGCACAAGTAACTAGGCCAAGGGAATTGCGTGCATATGTTATGGGAATTACATTTCAAGTTACAACATTCACTATTGCTAATTATTTGGACCCCATACCAAGGCACCACCATCCCCAATATCCCCTTATTACATTGCCTAATATGTCTACAGTTGGGATTGAGTTAACTAGGAATCCGGATTATGTCTGGGGTAGGCCAAACAAGTACATTAAGTAAGGAGATTTGATTGACAAGTATCGAATTATGAATTTGATTATTGTGAACAAGTTGCTACCCCAGTCCCTAAAAAATCAAGTCTTACTGAAAAACTTATTTTCTGTATTCTCTTGGAATGGGATATACCATTGACCTATCGACACTAATAATGGATCAAATGATATTGACTGTAAACAATAAAAAGCCCTCACTTCCTTTTGTTGTTTTAGTATCTGAATTATATCGACTAAAACAAGTGATAGTGGATTCATCATGTCCTATAGTGTAGCATTCAACACATTTGGATAAAACTTCATTGAAAAAGAGCCATGGAATTCAAGCAGAGGCGCAACAAGAAGTGCCTCCAAAACCACAAGCAGACCCATTCCCAGAAGCTATAGATTTTCAGCAAACAGAGGAGCCCCAGCAACAGGAGGAGCAGCAGTACTATATTCTAGTTGATGATCGGACTGACAGTCGAATTTTGTTGGGTCTTGAGACTAGGATGTCCCAGTTTGATCAAAGCAAGTATGTGGAAAACCAGAACAAGATTCTGAGGCTGCTTGGAAGAAGAAACGGTGGTGGCTCATCATAGTCAGCTTAGTCAGCCAGAGTCTCTTGCATCTTCTACTTTCTCTTTACTTTTATCGAACTATTTATTTATATTTCTATTTATGCACTTTGTTTTGAGTACTTTTGGATGCTTTTTGGTGGATCGTTTTGAATTATGGTTTTATTTAGTTAATTCAGTTAGTTCGTGTTATTTCACAAAAATTTTGTTGAGTTAAGATAATTAGTTCATATTATTCACGGTAAAGTTATATTGTCATTCTTTTAATTTTTAGGTATAGCCCTAACCAAATAATGGGAAATTTGCATACACTATTTGTGCACTATCTCTATGTTTTCATAAAAAAAAAACTCATCATTTTCAGCACATAATGATTTCTTGCTTTGAGAAACCTTTTAAAATAACATAATCCTTTGTGAACTTACATAACTAGTGGAGATGTGAACACCCTTATGCAGATTTTGAACCAATCTTTCTTGGAGAGATTTTAAATGTTTACTCAAGTAAGAATTTCAGTTTAGCACAAGATTGTTTTTGAATAATCTTATTAATCTTGTTTTGATTAGCACTTGTTGAATGATATGTTAGCATTCTCCTTTAAACCTTTATGAGAATTATGTTGTGTACAAGTTCTAGAAAATGAACTTAGACCATTTGTGATTATATTTTGAGCCTTAGGCATTTCTTTTACAACACTATATCTCTAGTAAGCCATGATTGAGCCTTAATTGTAAACTCTCCACATTCTTATCTTTATATAACAACGTAATTATGTTTTTGAAATGCTAATATATGTAATGATGTATGCATGAATTATGTAGATTGTAAGAGTATAAGTAAAAAGGTTAGTTGAGGTAATAGGGTATGTTGTAGAAGTTTGGAAGTACTCCGGAATGAAAGCACACTTTAGAGAGAATTTGGGTAAAAAGGAGTTTGGACACTGCCTAGTATTTGGATCATAACGTTTTATCCTGATGTCCATTTGATCTGAATTTTTGACAGTAGATAGTAGACTTCTAGAGCTACAAAAGTGTATTTCATGAAAAATTTCCAAATCGACCTCTAAATAGGCCAACACTACACTGAAAGTTTTAGAAGAAACAGAAAGTACGATCGAACGTGAAAGTCCGTAGGGGTTCAAGAACACTAAGGAAGAAGAAGGTAGGGATTTCTTCCTATTCTCTTACATTGATGCTAGGGCTTATATATATGTATGTTTTGACTATAAAATCCTATTTATTGTTAGTAAATCATTGATTCTTGATATTCTTGCAAACACTATCATGTTTTAAACAAAGTTATAGTTGAGTAGCCATGAAATTTCTTCTTCTTCACTCAAAACCATAGTTTTCAAGAGAAAAGATTTTTCCCTTAATTTTTCCTTTGTTCTTGATTTCAAAACTTTAGTACTTTGTATTGAACAAAAAAATGGTATTTATGATATTTCTTGCATTTTTCCTTCAATTGTTCTATTGAGATACTATGTGTGAAATTTGGAGATTTTGGATTTTACTTGGAAATTTCAAAAATTGGTTGGATATTGTCTCTCTTGTGGGTGTTTAGATGACCATAGGTGGTCATTGACCGGGTATCGTAGAGTGGGTAGATGCGTGTTCTACTCCGTGCGGGTTTGAATTTTTTCTACCACTTGTGCCTTGTGAGGTCCAAACCACTATTCACTCAGGGGTTTTGAGGAGAAGGGGTAGTATACTATTCTTGGGTTGGATTCGTCACTGTCATGAGTTGGTATACGCCCTTCCTAAAAGTTGGATATCCTTGCAAGGATTTGAGTATCTGTGTGTGGGTCAGGATATTCTCGATGTGTTTATTCATGCGAATCATGCATCATACCTGAGATACAGAGATATACATTGTTGGTTATTATTTATTGTGCAAACGGTGGATTGAGATCCATGGTGGTTATGGTTTATGATGAAAATGATGGTTGTGGAAATGACTTATTGTTAGAAATTGGTTTATTTCCTTATTTAATTTATTGCTATTGTATAGACTTGAGATCGAATTGCCCCTGTTTTCTCTCAAAAGCTATGTCTATGATATCTGTAAAATGAGACCAACTATTTTATATGTTTTCTAAACCTTATTCGAGTTTAGGAGGATATTGCTACAGAGCTTAGTGTTCACCCCTACAAACAATATATTTTTTAGATTGTAGTCTAGAGGAGGAGCTCGGAGTTGAGGAGCCATTTCATTGGAAAGCTCAAATAGATGGGCACGTGGATCCCAAGGTGGACATTTAGAGCTATATTCTTTTATGTCTAGGCTAGGAAATTTATCTTGAGACAATGTGAAGTCTAGCATATTTTGTTATTCCGCTGCAAGACACAATTTAATTCTTTTGGGGATGTAATTGCCATAGTTGGGTATATTCTTTTGTATGCAATGGGCAAGACTTGGCATATTCTTTTGGATGAAATTGTAAATGTGATGAATGATGAATGAAATTTTCTTGACTTATGAATCATATTAGTTGCTCTCATGATGTGAATGGTATTTAGATAGTAATGTTGTCCAAGGTGACTTTTGGGGCATTATAAATTTTGGTATCAGAGCCTAAGCTTTAGGTCTTACATGGGATCTATAGGTTATGGATTACCACTAGAGGGGTAGGATTACGTTGAATAAGATTGTTAATATAAATCTTACACACGTCTTATGCTTTAGATTAAAGTGATAGTTAGGATATCTTGTACATCAAGAAAATTAAATTGTGAATTGATGTGCAGGATGGACGGTGGACGTGGACGTGAACGGGATCATGGTCGTGGAGGTCAAGCAAATCCACCACCTCCGGATGTTATGAACAACATATACCAATGCCTACGAGAGCTAACCACTCTGGTACAACACCAAAATAGAAACACCAACCACAACAGTGGGGTGCATCTATTAGCTCATGTACTAGGCAACGGGGACAAAAATCGAAGGATGGTGGTTCTCCAGGAATTTTTACGGCAACACCCACCTACTTTCCAAGAAAGCTCTAACCCCTTGGATGCGGATAAATGGATCCGTCGGGTGAAGAAGATGTGTGATGGAATGGGAGATACCAAGGATTTACGGGTTGGCTTGGCTGCATACCTGTTTGAGGGAGAGGCAAACCATTGGTGGGACTCAGTGAAGAGAAAGAGGAACACGGATGCCCTTACCTGGGAAGAGTTTGATCAAATCTTCTAAGACAAGTACTTTCCTGAATCCTTCAGGGACAAGATGAGTGCCAATTTTCTAGCTCTACAATAGGGTAGTATGATGGTGACGGAGTATGAGAGAAAGTTTGATAAACTATTCCGCTATGCCACAGAGTTCATATCTACCGAGGCCAGGAGGGCCAAATACTTTGAGCAGGGCTTTAGGCCTGCCGTAAGGGAGAAGCTTGTGGCTCTCAAGATCCGGGACTATGGGGATCTAGTTGACAGAGCTACATTGGTGGAGAAAGACACGGAGGACAGTCAGCAACGACAAAACTACATGAGGGGAGGTCCGATCCGGACAGGTGCTAGTAGTAGTGGAGGGTAGAGAACGGCACCTTACCGTCACCCAGACTAGGTGGTTGGACAGAGACTTCAGACAGTCCAAGGAGCTAGAGGTGCACTATAGAGAACAAGCACTGACCCACGTCAATGCTTCGCATGTGGAGGTTTAGGGCACTTTAAAAATAAATGCCCATTGTTTCCACCAAAGACTAACCAAGTAACAGGACCAGCGAATGCTAATAAGCCACCACTATAAAAGCCACTACAACAGAGACCATTAGGAGCTCTAGCCCTAGGCGGTGCCAATCAAGGAAGGGGTTTTGCTTTAACCCAACCCGAGGAAAATGTTTTCAATGTAGTCGTGGAAGGTATTGTTCTTCTTTATAATTCTTGGGCCCGAATTTTATTTGATCCCAGTGTGACTTATTTATTCGTACGCACTATATATGCTATTAATTTGGGATTGGACTTTGAGAAGCTAGAACATTCCTTGAATATTAACATGCCTATGGGAGAACGGTTGGATACTAGAAGGATGTATAGAGGTTGTGTGCTTTGAATTGGGGAGCAAGAATTAATTGTAGATTTGGTTGCAGTAGACATGAAGGGGTATGACATAATATTTGGGATGAACTTGTTGTCCACTTTTCGTGCGGTAATGGATTATTTTTGTGAACAGATTTCATTTCAATTACCGGGAGGGGTAGTTTTCAGTTTCATGAATTAACAAAATTTTTTCCATCCATTTCCTACTACAGGTAGTAGATTCTTGAAAGCTAAGGCAGGGAGCCAGTTGAGTTTCTTAGCTAGCTTGATGGGAGATGATCGGGATAGATCCCAACTGGATATGGTATTGATAGTGTTGAAGTTTTCGGATGTCTTCCCAGATGAATTACCAGGGTTACCCCCATAGAGAAAGATTGAGTTTAAGATTGATCTCTATCCGGGAACCGAACCCATATCCATTACTCCATATCGGATGACACCTTTGGAGTTAAAAGAGCCAAGGAAACAGTTGGACCATCTCTTGACTATTAGGTTTATCCGTTTAAACACTTCACCTAGGGGAGCCCCAATCCTTTTTGTGAATCAGAATGATGAAACACTTCGGTTATGCATGGACTATTGAAGGTTGAATCGGGTGACAGTGAAGAATAAATACCCATTGCCACGGATTGATGATTTATTCGATCAATTGAGGGGTTCTAAGTATTACTCCAAGATTGATCTTCGCACAGGGTACCATCAATTACGGATCAATGAGGAGGATATTCCTAAGACAACTTTCCATACCCGGTATGCTCATTTTGAATATACGGTAATGCCGTTTGGACTGACTAATGCTCCTGCAGCCTTTATGGACTTGATGCACAGGGTATTTCGGTCATATCTAGATCAGTTTGTCATTGTGTTTATTGATGACATATTAATCTATTCACGGATACAAGGGGAACATGAACACCATCTGTCGGTAGTGCTTCAGACCTTGAGAGAGCATAAGTTATATGCCAAGATGAGCAAATATGAGTTCTGGATGAAGGAAGTGAAATTTCTTGGCCATGTTGTGTCGGAATAAGGTGTAGCCGTTGACCCCACAAAGATTGAAGCGGTAATGAAATGGGAACCATTGAGGAATGTGACTGAAGTACGTAGTTTCCTGGGACTAGCAGGCTACTACTAGAGGTTCGTGGAAGGGTTCTCGAAGCTAGCGATGCCAATGACTCGCCTTACGAAAAAGGGGAAAAAATTCTTGTGGACTCAAGTGTGTGAACAAGCCTTTCGCACCTTGAAAGAAAGGTTGACAACAGCTCCTATCCTAATTATTCCGAGTAGTGGGGAAGGATACGATGTTTATATAGATGATTTGTTACGAGGCTTGGGATGTGTGCTAATACAAAGAGGTAAAGTAGTTGCTTATGGCTCGAGACAACTAAATATCGACGAGCAGAATTATCTCACTCACTACTTAGAGCTTGCTACTATAGTTTTTGCTCTTAAGTTGTAGAGGTGTTACTTGTATGGAGAAAAGTTTCAAGTATTTTCAGATCATAAGAGCCTCAAGTACATCTTCACAGAGAAAGATTTAAATCTTCGGCAAAGAAGGTGGATTGAATATCTAGAAAATTGCAATTTCACACTCAACTACCATCCGGGGAAGGTTAATGTTGTCGCAGATGCACTTATCAGGAAGTCTTGGGGAGAACTTAATGTTCTCGCAAGTAAATGGAAGATAATGGATGCTCTTGGAGACTATGACTTTTGGGTTAGAGGAGATGGATCCCAGCCATGCTTGTTTAACCTTATGGCTCAACCTACCCTCCAATGTAGGGTTGTGGAGTTGCAATGCTTGGATCCTTACTTAGAGTCGATTTGAGCTAAATTGGAAAATGGGGAAGTAGTTGAAGGTTAGTCCTTGAGGAATGGAGAACTGAGATATGGGAAAAAGCTATATGTTCCCAATGATTCATCCCTAAAGGAGGAGATACTTGGAGAGTGTCATCGCACTAAGTTTGCTATCCACCCCGGTGGCACAAAAATGTATAGAGACATGAAGTGTCAATATTAGTGGAAGGGAATGAAGAAGAATGTGGCAAGATTCATAGCACGATGTGCAGTGTCAGCAGGTGAAGGTGGAGTATCAAAAGTCCGGAGGACTACTACAGTCTTTGCTTATCCCAGAGTGGAAGTGGGATCACATCACCATGGATTTTGTGTCTGATTTTCTTCGGACTTCACGAGGGTATAATGTTGTATGGGTCATTGTTGATAGACTCACCAAGTCTGCTCATTTCTTGCGTATAAAGACCACTGACACTTTAGAGACCTTGAGTAAGCTTTATATCGGTGAAATTGTTAGATTACATGGAATTCTACTCTCTATCGTGTCAGATCGTGATTCTCGATTTGTAGAGCAATTCTGGCAAAGTCTACAACGAGCTATGGGGACAGAGTTACACTTTAGCACCGCCTTTCATCCTCAAACGGATGGCCAATCTGAGAGGGTGATACAGATTCTGGAGGACATGCTACGTGCTTATGTGTTGGACTTCAAGAGAGGTTGGAGTGATCATTTGTCGGTGGTGGAATTTGCATACAACGACAATTTTCAATCTAACAATGACATGGCACCGTATGAGGCATTGTATGGAAGACCATGTATGTCCCCGACTTGTTGGCTAGAAGCTGGAGAGAGTAGTTTGTTTGGGCCAGAAATTGTTTGGGAGACTACAGAGAAAATTCAACTCATCCAAGAGAGACTACGTACAACACAAAGTAGACAGAAAAGCTATACGGATCAAAGAAAAAGACCCTTGGAATTCCAAGAGGGGGACTATGTGTTCCTCAAGGTGTCACCCAAGAAGGGAGTGTTTAGATTTGGCAAGAAAGAAAAATTAGCACCAAGATACACTGGACCCTTTGTAGTGATTAACGTTGTGGGCAAAGTAGCGTATCAACTTCAGTTACTAGTTCAATTGTTAGGGGTACATGATATGTTTCATGTATCAATGTTGAGGAAGTGTCAATCGGATACAACGTATGTCGTGGATTTGGAGGATATAGAAATTCAAGATGGAGCAACATATGAAGAACAACCAGTGAAGATCCTCGATACCAAGGAGAAGGTGTTTCGCAACAAAGTCATTCAACTGGTGAAAGTCTTGTGGCAACATCATAGGGTGAAGGAAGCTACTTGGGAACCAGAGTTGGAAATGCGAGAGAAGTACCTTCACTCATTCTCTAATTAAGGTAAGTTTCGTGGACGAAACTTTCTTTAAGGGGGGTGCATTGTAAACCCCCACATTCTTATCTTTATATAACAACGTAATTATGTTTTTGAAATGCTAATATATGTTATGATGTATGCATGAACTATGTAGATTTTAAGAGTAGAAGTAAAAAGGTTTGTTGAGGTAATAGAGTATGTTGTAGAAATTTGAAGTACTTCGGAATGAAAGCACACTTTATAGAGAATTTGGGTAAAAAGGATTTTCGACACTGCCTAGTATTTGGATCGTAACTAGTTATCCTAATGTCCAATTGATCTAAAATTTTGAAAGTAGATAGTAGACTTCTAGAGCTACAAAAGTGCATTTTGGGACAATTTTCCAAATCGACCTCTAAATAGGCCAAAACTTCACTGCAAGTTTCAAAAGAAACAGGAAGTACATTCGAATGTGAAATGACGTTCAAACGTCCTACGCTCGAACGTGAAAGTCCGTTCGAATGATAGTGCATTCTAGTACTTTTTGTATGATGGAAAAAACAAAGTACTGAGAGCTAAGGACGTTTGAACGCCAATGACGTTTGAACGTCAGTTACAAATTCTGACTCTCAGAATCGCGCACAAGACACCATTTCTTCCACTATAAATACATAAGGACACCTCCCTAAGCTCCATTTCAATATTTATAACCCTAGAAAAGCTTAGAGAAGAACAAAGAAATGGAAAACAAAATATTAAAGGGTTGATTCAAGTTTAGGAAAGATCAAATCTCAAGTTTTTCAAGAACACTAAGGAAGAAGAAGGTAGGGGTTTCTTCTTATTCTCTTACATTGAGGCTAGGGCTTATATATATGTATGTTTTGACTATAGATCCTATTTATTGTCAGTAAATCATTGATTCTTGATATTCTTGCAAACACAATCATGTTTTAAACAAAGTTATGGTTGAGTAACCATGAAATTTCTTCTTCTTGACTCAAAACTCTAGTTTTCAAGAGAAATGAATTTTTTCCTTAATTTTTCCTTTGTTGTTGATTTCAAAACTTTAGTACTTTGTATTGAACAACAAATGGTATTTATAATGATCTCTTGCATTTTCCTTCAATTGTTCTATTGAGATACTATGTGTGAAATTTGGAGATTTTGGATTTTACTTGGAAATTTGAGAAATTTGTTGGATATTGTATCTCTTGTGGGTGTTTGGATGACCATGGTGGCCGTTGACTAGGTATCGTAGAGTGGGTAGATGTGTTTCCTACTGCGTGTGTGTTTGAATTTTTTCTACCACTCATAGTGGGGTTGTTGCCTTGTGAGGACCAAACCACTATTCTCTCACGGGTACCGAGGAGAAGGGGTAGTATACTATTCTTGGGTTGGATTCATCATTGCCATGAGTTGGTATACGCCCTTCCTAAAGGTTGGATATCCTTGCGAGGATTTGAGTGTGTGTGTGTGGACCCGGATATTCTCGATGTGTTTATTCATGCGAATCATGCATCATACCTGAGATACAGATATACATTGTTGATTATTGTTTATTGTGCAAACTGTGGATTGAGATCCATGGTGGTTATGGTTTATGGTGAAAATGGTGGTTGTGGAAATGACTTATTGTTAGAAATTGGTTTATTTCCTTATTTAATTTATTGTTATTGTATAAACTTGAGATCGAATTGCCCCTGTTTTCTCTCAAAAGCTATGTTTATGATATTTGTAAAATGAGACGAACTGTTTTATATATTTTCTAAAGCTTGTTCGAGTTTGGGGGGATGTTGTTGTAGAGCTTAGTGCTCACCCCCTACAAACAATATATTTTTTAGATTGTGGTCTAGAGGAGGAGCTCGGAGTTAAGGAGGCAATTCATTGGGAAGCTCCAGTAGTTGGGCACGTGGATCCCGAGGTGGACATTTAGAGCTATATCTATATAATAAAACAGAAGTATGTTTGAATTTTATTCCATTCATATTTTTTCCCTCAAAACCATCACCAATTACTTATCTCATCTATCATCCCTTTGTCAAACTCAAATGTCAAATCGCATCACTTATTTCTATCATATATTTAATCATTTATATATATCTTCCCTAAAAATATCACATCACTTATTTCTATCATATATTTAATTATTTAATATTTAATTAATTTGTAATTAATATAATTTAAAAAAAATTAATATAATGGGATCAATTTTTTGGACTCTCAAATTTTATATTTAATCGTGCCTTCATGCACGGGTTATGACTAGTTCTTTTATATTTAGGCTAGGAAATTTATCTTGAGACAATGTGAAGTCTAGCATATTTTGTTATTCCGCTGCAAGATACCACTTAATTCTTTTGGGGATGTAATTGTCATAGTTGGGTATATTCTTTTGGATGCAATGGCCAAGGCTTGACCTATTCTTTTGGATGAAATTGTAAATGTGATGAATGATGAATGAAATTTTCTTAACTTATGAATCATATTAATTGCTCTCATGATGTGAATGGTATTTAGATAGTAATGTCATCTAAGGTGACTTTTTGGGGCGTTACATTAATAAAAAAAATTTCTTAAATCCATATGTTAACTGAGTCAATGAAAATATATTTGTCCAACCCTTGCTATCTAATTGTCTTGCACCCTCTCTTAAAAAAGGCATTATACAAGAAAAAGAGAAAAATGTAAAAATATCATTGGAAAAGAAAGAAGAAGAAAAGAAAAGGAAAGTATGCAAAGAAAGAGAATGGCTAATAAGTTACAAGCCTGAGATTAAAAATGGGAAAAGAAAATGTGATACTGTTAGCAAAGATAATGGAGATGTGTGCTACACAAATTAAAAATGATAGTTTTTTGAATACCTTAGACGTCGTTTCTTAAGCCCTATATCTTTAGTCACGTTATAACCCTAATTTTTTACTCCAAAATTCATGCATGTGTATCATTTTTCATCCATTTATTAAAAAGGAGAGTGTTGAAAATGTTATTTGATATAGTGTTAATATTCTTTCATGAGATTATGCCAAATTTCAGTTTTATTCAAATAACCTTTTTTGGAATATTACATGCGTCATTGCTTTGCTTTGATTTCAATATTCTCATCACATGTAATTTTTTAGTGATAGTCACTAAAACTTGAGTGTGTTCTTTGCTGAGTGATTTTCAGGAAAGAATTGACATTGATGCTAACCTTGTACAACTCAGTAAAGGGTTGTGTTATTTCTTGAGTGCTTTTGAAGTAAAGAAATCCCCCCACACATACGAGTTTTTTTTCTGAAAATATATAGAATAGGTTTACAATTAGTGTGTGTTACTCTTACAGTGATAATTAAGGGGGAGATATTCTGACATAAGAATAGAATGATGACTTAATTTTCTATGTGAAGATATGGATTATTTTATCTTAATTGTTGAAGTTTGTAGGTATCTTCACTAAAAACCTTCATGAGACAAAATTCATCCACTAGGGATCACCTGGAGTTTTAATGACTTTATTGCATAGGTTAAATGCAATCGTGAAATTTACGAAGTGATTTTATTTTAATTATTACTAGGGACTAGTAATGTTTGGTTGGGGGTGTGATTAACACTAAAAAGTGTGGTAATGAACTAAGGTTTAGAGTTAATATTGTGCGTTAATTGAATTAAAAAGATTAATTTGAATTATATTATGGCTAATGTTTAATTTTTATATCTTGGGGGGGTTTTATATGTAATTAATACAACTTGAAAGGACGAAAATGTGGAAAACGAACACTAAGGAGACTCCACCCTCAAATTCTAGCGGATTAGCACCGTATGGATGGTGGTGGTGGCGTTCGGATGTGGCTAAACCGCCTTAAGCCTTCTTCTCCTCCTATTGGTCCAAAAGTGCAACAAAAAACTGTGATTGGTTGCCTTGGGTGTCTACCGCCCCTTAACACTTTCTTGGAGCCTATAAATAGCCTAATTTAGCCATTTTGAAAGAAGACTTCGCCAGAGAAGAAAGACAGAGCTAGAGAAGAAGGAACACTACCCTAAACACTTCTAAGCCATAATTTCTCCTCTTCTACATTTCCTTTACATCCTTTTTACCTAAAGGGTTGAACCTCTATCACTTTTGTGCCCTAGCCAGTTCAGGGAATGATCTCTTACGTTGATTTTTATATTTGTGTTATTTTATAATGAGATTATCTCACTCTTCTTACTCGTCTATAGCAATGAAGTGTGAGTAGTCAAATTATACTCTTTAGTAAAGAGTGAAGAGATATGTAATATTGTTCGTGTTATGAAAATGTCAATGTTTTACGTATGCTTTGATCTTCATACCTCCCTTAATTGTTGAATGATTATTATTATTTCCATTCGGTGTCATATTACTATATATTCATGGTCACGAGTGCAGAGCTAAACTTATTGTTATATACCAGTTCATCTTTATGTTATTACGTGTTTCATGCATGATACAATGATGCACGTAGTTGAGCTTTATATAATAGTCGGGAGATTGGTTATAGACGGGTTAAATCTCACCATAGCCAATGTTTTTAATTCAATGTATAAACCAAGACTCCATCTCCATTGAATCATCAACATGCTGATCAAATAGCTGAAGCAAACTTTATGAATGGTTCACCTTCGGGTTTATCGGGGTTATTTGGTTGTTGTAGTATCAAACCAAAAAAAAAAGTCACAAACACATTCATACATAGAATCATTGCAAAGTCTACAAAGTCATGCTTTGTTCTCCCTTTCTATACTGCCTCCAAAGTTTCCATATTATTGGAACTTTTAATCTTACTCGCGTTTGTTACCTTTTTCTAAAAAATGCAAAATATTTTTACTTTGTTTTTCATGCATCAATCTCTATATCATCATCTTATTAACCAAAAATGGGTGAAACATCGGTTGTTGCTAACCTGGAGTTTTTTCATCCCAATTCTAAAAGATGATATTTTCTTGTCATAATTTTGTATTATGATGGCAACGTTCTCATCACTTTTCCTGCATATATAGACTACTCAAATTTCTTGTCTATTATTGACTAGAGTAGCAACCAAAATGGTATTTTTTTCAAAGCTTCTCAGTGTCTTCAGTTATTGTTATGTTTTGAATCACCTTTATCACTGCCTAGATGTTTGATCTATGTTGATGCAAGTAGTTTCTTCTTATTGGAGATATAGCAGTAGCCTAGTTTATTAGGGTTTTATTAAGTTTTTCTTTTTACCTTTTTGTCCTTGTTGTAACTCTCATTGACTATATATACGGGGGCTCTACACTTAGTTTGTATCCCTTTCACTTACAATTATCTCAAGTTGGTACCAAAGCCTAACCCTAACCCTAACCCTAGCCCTAGCCCCCCGCCAAACATCGACACAACCACCATCACCTTCAACATCAACACACAGCCTGCAACAACAAACCGACTGCCAAACCATACCCAGCAGCACCGAAACATCCTACCCACCAACCGCAACATAGCAACTAACCTACACCGACTGCCAAACCAGTGTACACAACAAGCACTGACTGCCAAACCATACCTAGCAGCACCGACTACACCGAAACATACCCAGTAGCACCGAAACATACCCAACAGCCTTCACATACAATCAAGCCTTGGGCCAAGCCAAGCCTTTAAATATTTGATAGAGAAGCCCCAAAAGCAGAGGTCCTCTCACCGATAAAGCAGCAACAAAACCAACCACCGACTGCCTTTCTTTTTCAGCCCATCCACATATACTGACTTGCAATCCAATATACCTCCACTCCACCACTGACTAAACATATACCCAGTCAAAACCCAAAACAGCCCACTCATCAGCCTACTACTAGGTCAGTCCAGACTAGGCCAACAACCTAACCACCCAATAAACCGAATTCCTACTATTGGGTCATTGTCTAGCCCATTGTTGGGTCACGTTTTTCGTTGTGGCTTCATTCTAGGATCTTTTATGAGGGGTTGAATCCTCTTTTTCTCTGTCTGTTGATTTACTCTTGATGCAATAGAATATTTATATTTACTGGATTTCTAAGCACCGTGACCAGATTATTTGAGAGTTTTTTGGACCTTCTTTATCTGTCGCTATTATTCGACTGGAGGTATATTGTTCTCCCCTATTTTATCCCTTTATTTATCTTAGAGTTATTTTTTTCTATCACGGGTGCTCTAGTATTATTGTTGATATGACTACTACTACTACTGAGGGACTTAAGACCCCTACTATTGACACCTCTACCGTTGAGACATTTATGGGTACTTCCACTTTTATGTTTGACCAGTATACAATACCTACTAGCACAATTGCATTACCAGCACTACCGGGTATGATCTCTCAGAAAGTTACGGCACAGTTGTTGAATGGTCATAACTTCGCTGAGTGGTTTCGCTCATTTCAGCTTTTCTTAGGCCATGTAGGGAAGCTTGGTTGGCTGACGGGATCTCACCCAAAGCCAGCTGATGCCGACCCTGAATATTCTGTGTGGTTCTCTAAGAACTGCGCTATTCTTGGATGATTATTTGGCTCGATGGAGCCATCTGTTTGTAAGATCCACCAGTTTCATAATTCTGTTCCGAAGTTATAGAGCGCATTATCAGAGATGTATTTTCAGTCAGGACAGGGAGTTCGTGTTAATGAGCTTTCTCAGGAGCTCTCATATGCTCAGTAGGGAGATATGACCGTTCAGGATTAT
The DNA here is from genome assembly GCA_963454935.2 of Ilex paraguariensis. NCBI lineage: Eukaryota > Viridiplantae > Streptophyta > Magnoliopsida > Aquifoliales > Aquifoliaceae > Ilex > Ilex paraguariensis. The sequence continues at coordinate 4,851,818 of CAUOFW020000001.1, forward strand.
TATGGCTATTTGACCCAGCGCTGGCTTGAGTATGAGACTCTACGTCCTCTTGCTACTATTCTGAGGATAGAGCCTGAGGGAGCAGCATTTTTGCATACTCGAGAGTAGGAGGATAGGATTCACAAGTTTCTTATCGGGCTTCGTGATGAGTTTGAGGGATCTCGTTCTCAGATCTTGTCGATGTTAACACTTCCTTCTCTTTATGAGGCGTATGGGATGATTGAGCAGCATGAGCGTCGAGTCCGTATTGCATCACTTCTAGTTGCGGCTTTGACTCCTTTGGTTGACCAGATGGCCCTTGCAACTGCCGTAGAGTCTCATTTAGGATCCTCAGTCAGGGGTTGGCAGCGCTCGGACCAGCGCCGTCAGGGTGCCCCAAATCAGCGCAGAGAGGGGGATTCTCGTCAATGTGATTATTGTGGCCGACCAGGACATCTCAGGGCTACTTGCTGGAAGATCCATCTATAGCTTAAGTCACCTCCTCGTAGCTGTACTGTTGCTATTGCTAAGGTACCACCATCCACTACCGTTACTCTTGCGGCTACTCCTCCTTGGTAGAGTGATATGGATGCTATCACTTCCCAATTAGATATACTTATGTCTGCTTTGACTTCTTAGAGTCCGACTACTGTTATTGCCACTACAGGTATACCTCGTGCCTTTCATGCTTGTGTCAGTTCATCTCCCCTTTGGATGTTGGACTCGGTTGCAAATGGTCACATGACAGGTGCGGCCCATCACTTCACCACTTTTGAGGAGCAGTTACATACATAGGTTCAGTTAACAGATGGGACACATGCCCCTATTGTTAGTAGGGGTACAGTCCGCCTCCCAAATGGCTTTACATTACGTTCAATTTTTTATGCGCCAAAGTTGGCCATGAATCTATTATCTGTACATTAGTTAGCCAAAAATTTTCACTGTGCGGTTGTATTCTTATCTGATTCATGTTATTTGCAAGACTTGAGTACCAGGAGGATTATTATCAAGAGACATGAGAAAGATGGACTGTATTATCTTGGCAATCCATCTCTAATTTCACCAATGCCTCCACCTATATCACCTGCACCTGCATCTGCTTTGTCTTTATCTATTCCTAGCTTGCATGCTAGTATTTTACCTAGTAGTTATCGTTATGATTTTTCGTCACAAACTGTTCAGTTGGGGCATGACCGTTTTGGACATACAAATTTTAAATATATATGTATGTTGTTTTCTGCTTTGAGCAATGCTTGTGTTGATGGTAAACTTGATTATGTTATATGTTCCCTATCGAAACATGTTAGGGCTAGTTATATTCCTCGCATGCACCAATCATCCAAGCCATTTGACCTAATACACTCTGATATTTGGGGACCTTCTCCCGTTATTGCTCTGTCAGGTGTCCGATACTATGTGACATTTATAGATGACCATACCCGTTGTACTTGGGTCTACCTTTTGCATCGAAAGTCTGATGTACTCCCTATAATCACTCAATTTTTACAGATGATTAAGACACAATTTGATGTCATTGTTCGTGCTCTTCGTTCGAATAATGCCAAAGAATATGTGTCTGATGCCTTAGTGTCATATCTTTCTTCTTAGGGTAATCTTCAGCAACTCACTTGTCCATATACTCCTAAGCAAAATGGTGTTACTGAAAGAAAAAATAGGAGTTTGATAGAGATGGTACATTGTATGCTTAGAGGCATGAGAGTACCAAAATCTTATTGACATTTTGTTGTTTTGACTTCTACATTACTGTGCAATCGTACGCCGAGTCGTGTTCTTCAGCATAAGGCTCCCTTACAGGTCTTATTTCCTAAGCGGACACTTTTTTTGGTCCCCCCTCGTATTTTTGGATGCACATGTTTTGTTCAGGATCGATCTCCTGCTCGTTATAAACTTGATGATAAAGCGATTCGTTGTATCTTTGTGGGCTATTGTCATCAATCTAAGGGGTGTCGGTGTTATGATCCTATTGGGCGCCGTATGTATCACAGTCTAGATGTTACTTTTTTTGAGCATATTCCTTATTTTCCTTCTAGTCCCGTGTCTACTCCTTCAGTTGATGATACTCCCCTTGATTTTTCATTACCATAAGAGCCAGAGTCATTGGTCACTATCCCTACAGTGTCATTCTTCTCTCCTCCTCTAAAGCCATTCATCTCTGTCAGTACGGAGTCAACAGTCTCTCTTCCTTTGCAGGTGTATGCTCATCGCCCTTGCTCTCATCACCCTGCTGATATCCCCTCTACCTTAGGCGATACAGGTAATACTTCTCAGTTTATTGAGCATATTGATGCACCCTGTTGTTAGTACTGATGAGTTTGCATGTGTTGAGCTAGTTCCTTTACCTGATGAGACATTATCAGTGGAGGATGATGATTTAGAGCGTCGTTATCCACGGCGTGATCGTCGTCCAGTTGATCGTTATGGTTGGACTGCTAGAATTTTATATCCAATCTCTGCTTATGTTTCTTATGGTGATTTGTCTCCTACATTTCGAGCTTATAGTATGACCTTATCAGATACGTCAGTTCCTCGCTCTGTTTTGGAGGCTATACGGGAGCCCTAGTGTGTTCTTGCCATGCAGACAAAGATGGACGCTCTTCAGCGTAATCATACATGAGATCTTGTCTCTTTACCTTCAAGAGTGAAGTTTGTTGGTTGTTGCTGGGTTTACACTCTGAAGTTTCTTGTGGAGTGTACTATTGATCGTCATAAGGTTAGGCTTGTGGCGAAGGGCTTTACTCAGGTACCAGGTCGTGATTTTGGTGCTACATTTGTCCCCGTGGCAAATTGACTACTGTTCAGTTGATTATTTCTTTGGCTCCAGAGTACTCTTACCCTCTTCATCAGTTAGATGTGAAGAATGTGTTTCTTCACGGTGATTTGGACGAGATTATTTATATGGATGCACCACTAGGCTTTCGTGGTAAGGATGAGCATGCTGGAAAGGTATGTCGACTGCGTAAGTCTCTTTATGGACTGAAACAGTCACCACGAACCTGGTTCTCTCGCTTTAGTGATGTAGTTGTACGTTTGGGGTTCACCAAATGTCATTCTGATCATACCTGCTTTATTCGATGGAATACTTCTAGACAATGTGTCATCCTTCTGGTATATGTTGATTATATTATTATTACTGGTGATGATATTTATGGGACTGCACAGGTCAAGGTAAACCTTGGGAAGGCCTTCGATGTGAACGATCTTGGATTTCTACGATACTTTTTTGGGATTGAGGTTGCTCATAGCGGCAGGGGTGTTGTTCTTTCTCAAAGAAAATATGTTTTAGATCTTCTTTTAGACACTGGGATGCTGGGGTGCAAACCGGCATCATCACCCACGATTCCAAACCTGAAGCTTACTACTGAAGGTAAGGAGTTAAGAGATCCGACAGTTTATCAGAGGTTGGTAGGTAGACTTATCTACTTAGCCAACACTAGGCCGGACATTTTATTCGTAGTCAGTCGAGTTAGTCAGTTTATGCACAGGCCGTGTTAGCCTCATCTCGATGCAGTTTATCATATTCTTTGGTACCTTAAGTCTTGTCTTGGACTTGGGTTATTTTATGCATCAGGATCTCAGACCGGTTCTCTAACCTGTTATTCAGATTCAGATTATGGGGGAGCATGTGACGGTCGATCTACTACGGACTTCTGTGCTTTTCGAGGGACTCATCTTATCTCTAGAAAGAGCAAGAAGTAGACAGTTGTCTCCCGCTCGTCAGCAGAGGCAGAATATCGGGGCACTGACACTTGGCACGTGTGAGATTATCTGGCTACGATCGATTCTTGGTGAATTGAAATTTTCAATGACTTCTTCATCCACATTATATTGGAATAATCGATCTGCTATTCAGCTCGTTTCTAACTCTGTAAAACATGAGAGGACGAAACATATAGAGATCGATGTTCACTTTTTTCAGGAGAAAGTTAGTAGTGGTATTGTCACTCCATCATTCGTGTGGATTAGTGATCAGGTTGCGATGTTTTTACCAAACCTGTCACTCTATCTATTGTTCGGGACTCCGTTGTCAAGCTTAGCTTAGTTGACATTTTTGCGCCAAGCTTGAGGGGGAGTGTTGGAGATATAGCAACAGTCTAGTTTATTAGGATTTTATTAAGTTTTCCTTTTTTCCTTTTTATCCTTATTGTAACTCTCATTGACTATATATACGAGAGCTTTACACTTAGTTTGTATTCCTTTCATTTACAATTATCTGAAGTCTTCTCATTATAATGTTGTTTTGTATGTGTTCTTGTACTTTTAGTCCTTGTTTCAAGCTTTTATACTTCTAGTATTGACGCAGATATGGAGGGCTCAATTCTCTCTCTTGCTCTACGTACATGTATGTCGTACAAGTTAGTTCTTGATGCTTGTGTTCCTTCCTATTCTTGCACATGTTAACATTGTTTTATATTCCAACTTTGCAATAGGATAGTGAACAGACCATTGTCAAGTATAGCGGAAGCCATCATATATTTTTGTTTAAGACATCATGAGACAGTGAAACATATGTAAACAAAACCGAAATGATAGGTCAAAATTGCAATCCACTCTATTAGATAGTGAATAAAATGTTAGGCTAGAAATAAACTTCGAAGGAAAACTAGTGACAGTGACACCATTTTAATATAAGTTAATACACCAATCAAATTTTAATTGCAGACTTAGACAGTGGAGTATCAGTTACAATTAGAAATCAGCCGTAGTAAGCAACACTTGAGCTAAAAATTATTCATGTGTCAACAACATGATAGTGAAGCAATAATTGATAATGCAACAAAGAACAGTGAACTAATATTTTGATTTTGCATATGAAATCTTATGACATTTAATCAATAACAAATAAAACACAGTCATTAAATTTATAATATATGTCTTATTTGGCAGTGAACAATGTTAGGCTTATATTGTCATGATAAATTTATGGCTTTCATTGCAGTGAAAATATATGAATATTTGAACATTTTTGCTTTAAAATTGTAAATATTTTGTGTTGTTTGTGTGGATTATGACAGTGAACAATTCTTAGAGCCTATTTGGTATTTGTTTATGTGGATTATAACAAAAAAAATTGATTTTGCCATCACTTTACTTGAAACCCTAGCGAAGAAAATTATAAGAATTGTAAAACTACATACTTGAAACCCTAACTGCGACAATGAATAGTTCAACAAACTTGTTGCTTAAAATGCACAAACCCTAGTTCATTTGAAGAGGAGATGATTTCGTATGGTTTCTCTATGTAAAATCATTTTTTTTTAAATAATTTCAGGCAAGATTTGTGCCATAAAAATTTGAAATAGGTAGTAATTTCCACTATGAATCGATTGAGCATGACACGATTTAATAGGAAACCTATAATCATATTCTCGAACGTGTTTTTGTACAGTAACCATTTAAATAAAGGAATTTTTTGTCAATTGCACACATTTTAGACTTTTTTCCTTAAAAGTACTTAGTTTAGACCAAAATTCCAAAAAGTGGCTGCCTACGAACTTATGACCCTTTTTTCCCAATTGTTAAAGGTGTGATTCAAACCTGAAACTTGTTTTAGATGATTAGTCGAGAAATGAGATGCTATTGTGTTTCCCTCTTTGTCCAAACAGAATAATTATTTATTCAAAAAATTATTAAATAAATGGAAATGATCAAATGAGTGGATCCTAAAAAAAATGGTGAGAATTGTTGAAAACTACAAATTTTTTACCTAATTTGTCAATAAGTCCATACATGTATTTTTTAAGGCGTGAAGTCCAGCTCCCTTGAATTCTTTTGGCATGCAATACAAACTAATTTTTCTCTTCTTTTTTTTTCTATATGACAATATTATCCCAAATTATGTCTTGCACTTTGCCCCACTGAAGCCGAACAAGCGCCATTATTTTTCTCATGAGTAAATCTAACTCTTCTTCCATAGTAATTCATCTCCACCACATCTCACAGTGAACTAAAAATAGTGGACTAAAAAATTTAACTTTTTTTCTATTTACAATATATAACAAAACACATATTCATAAAGAGAGGGAAAGTGATTGTTTTTTTAGTTCACTATTGAAGTTCTTTGTCTTAAGTTCACTGTCTTTATTTCACAAAACCGAACTAGTAAGATTATCCAAAATTCGTCAATCTAAATGAAGATTTTTTAAAAATTTCATAAAATACAATCAAATCTCATCTAAATTCAACATATCAAATAATCGATTTAGAAAGAGAGTAGACTAGAATGTTTTTAGTTTACGATATTTAGTTCACTATCTATTAATTCATTGTCATTGAGTTCACTAACTTTTAATTCATTATCATTGACTTAACTATCAAAAGTAATAATGGTGGTGCTGGTATAGGATGGATGTTTTTAAATAATTTTTCTATTAAAGATATTTTTAATAACTACGTATTTTATGGATCTCCCATCTTAAAAATATTTGCGTTGAACTTCTGACCTTCAAAGTACATAATTGTGTACCTCTGGTCAAATCTTCTTTTTTTTTCAAAAAAAATAGATTAATAAGACCCAGTTGGATTCAATCAACTATTTTCATAAAATTAATTGACAAAATTCTGTTCGGCGCCCACTTTTTATCACTGGCTGGCTGAACCCAGCGTGAAAAGCCCAAACTCCGAATCAAAGTCCCTTCTCGCACGTTCCTCACCGACAACATCAATGAGAATGTCCCGACGACTCGACCCCGACCCCGACCCCGACTCCGACCGTACATCCCTACCTCGCTCACGTGCCTCTCACGACCCCATCGACAGCCGGCACTCCCATTCCTCGCCGCTCCATTTACACTCCCCTCTTTCTCCGGACACCCACCACTCTCACTCCACCACCTCTTCCTCTACCACTACCTCTCACCAGTCAGAAACCGCCGCTTCTCCACCGCCACTTTCACCACCCATGAACGAAGACGACGACGTATCATCCCCCTCTACCTCCTCCTCTCCTTCTCCCACTCCCAACTCACCACCATCCTCCACCCTACCTCCTCCACTACCACCGCTGCCGTCGTCACGGCCTTCCCATACGCCGGCGTTTCCGTCACGCGAGGATTGTTGGTCGGAACCGGCGACTCACACTCTAATCGAGGCATGGGGGACCCATTACATGGCCCTCAACCGGGGCAATCTCCGGCAGAAACACTGGCAAGAAGTTGCTGACGCGGTCAACGCCCTCCACGCCCACACCAAGAAGCAGTATCGCACCGACATACAGTGCAAGAACCGCATCGACACACTGAAGAAGAAGTACAAAGTCGAGAAATCTAGGGTTCTCGAATCCAACGGCCAGTACTCCTCCACGTGGCCCTTCTTTACTCCTCTGGATTCCCTCATCGGAAACTCCTTCAAGCCCTCCTCTTCGCTGGCGCCCACTCCGCCTGTTCACCGGAAAAGACTCCCCGCACCGTTGCTCCTTCCGCCACCATCCGCCGTCCCCGTCGCACCCCGATCCAAACGTCCGGCGTCGGCATCAGTCCACGACTCTGTTTTTCGGCGTAATCTTCCAGTGAAGGCGGCGGCGGTGGAGTCTGAGGAGGAATCGGAGGAATTGTCGAGATCGAGGTCGAGTGCCGCAGGGAATAGAAGAAGAGATAGTGATGGAGTCGGGGAAGGCTATAGGAAGTTGGCAGAGGCGATAGGGAGGTTTGGGGAGATATATGAGAGAGTGGAGGAGGCGAAACAACGGCAAATGGTGGAGTTGGAGAAGGAGAGAATGAAGTTTGCAAAGGATTTGGAGATTCAGAGGATGAAACTGTTCATGGAATCACAGGTTCAGGTCGAAAAGATTAAGCGGGCCAAGCAAAATTCATAGCCGGTGGGTAGAGCATTTCCAATTTACAGTTTGCTACACATTGCTTCGTTTGGAAATGTGATTTATTGAATTTTTGAGCTTACTACATTTATGATTAATTGTTCTTTTTTATTACCGTAGCATTTTTTATGTGATTTTTGTATTGATAACTTGGCCTATCTATGTTGTGAATAAGAATGTGATTTTAGGCACAATGATTTGGTTTCAAAATTTTGAATCAAGTGCTTTTAGGGTGTTATATTTATGGTTTTAAGCTAATGTTTGATCGTAGAGTTGCATTTTTGATTGCTTCGTTTATAATCTGGATAAGGTAATTTGTTTGTTCGGAAGGAAGAGTATTTGTAGCAAACCTTAATATGTAGAGTAATTTGAGAATGTTTACTATTGACTCAAGCTTTTGTGTTAGAATTTGTCTGGTCTTGTGCAAGAATGATATTTGGTGACATTTGCAAACTTTTGCGGTAAGGTAAGAAACTGTGGTGATGAATTGCTCGAGGTTGGCAAAGTTTATGGTCTTATGTGAGATAATGGTTCTCTTCTCATGGAAAGAAGGGTTTGTGGAGCTATTTTGATAATTATTGCTCATCAAATATATGACTACTCTTGTTGATTCTGATGACGGGGGATGTCAATGACAGGGTTGTGGGACAAGATTGACAATCAGGCACGCCTTTATAATCTTAAAGACTCCTCTAGTGCATTGATAAGTAAATCGCTAATGGTATTGTTTATTATCATGAAATCTCAATTGAATGTTCTGCTTTTGTAGCACAAAATCTGTGCTTCATCTGGGAGGATTCTGTACTTGTTCCGTAATTGTACATAATGTTTTCTTTTAATATTTGGACTGATAATTGTTGAGACTTTAGCTGCACATAAATGTGGATTCACCCGACCGCATGCAAAGTATTTGATTATTTTATTGGCCTTGATAAAAAATCTCATTTGACCTCACTTACTTAGATCTAATTTTTATTACTTAGATCCGATTTTGATTTACATTCAACAGAACCATCTTTTAAAATTTCTCTTTCTGTGAATTTTTCAAGTCATTAACCATATATAATTCCATCAGAATTGTCATCCCTTGTATATGATTTGTCGTTATTTGGGAAGTTGGACATGATTTTTACTAGCACACATTTTGTGTTTCAAATTTTGATATAACTTACAAGTAATGACAGCATGTGTGATTCATGTCATGAGGAGAGGGAGATGAAAATCTCTCTCTCTCTCTCTCTCTCTCATAAAGTTTATGAGAGTAAACAAATGATATTAAACTAAAAATTTCATAAAAGGAAAATGATTCTCAAACTAATATTTTGGCGAGAATTATTAAATGGATGATCTGGCAGTGACATTTTTTGTAAATACCGTGGTATTAATATTTCTTTTGTCTTGAAATGATAAGAGTACTAGTGGGTCACATCATTCTTTTAGCAAGTTTGGTGTGAAACTTCTTTGGTATAACATTACTGCGTATAAAATAACTAGTAATAACTCCATACTTCAAGATACTCTGTAATACCAAAAATCGGGCTTTGATTGTACAATGTTGATATTTTAAATATTATTATTGTTTTTTTTACTTACACAATTTAAAATTAAAGGGAACATATAGAAAATAAGAGAAAGTTAGGGGAGAAAGAAGAGAGAGGTATATAGAGATTTGTGTGTTGTTTGGCATTGGGGAGTTTATTGGTTGAGTTGTCTTACATTGAGGGCCATGCAAATAAGATGAAGTTTTTAGCAGGAAAAAAATTTTTGAGATGAATTTTATGCCATTGGATCAAAATAAATAAAAATTGGACCAATCTTAAACGTTGTGCTTTTATAAAATGAGAATTCAACTTCTTAGCTGTAATACTAGATAGATTTAAAGGAATATGTAAAAATAGAGTGTGTGCTTAAGTAGTCAGCTGACTGTTTAATTTGCAATCCTGGGCTAGAAAATATTTTTGAGCAGCTAATAAGAGGAACAAAGTCTATTTTTCTAAGGTTGGGGGGGTTTGGGCAGATTACTATTGCATGAGTAGCAAACTTTGTGGGTTGAAGGATGTTACTATAAAGGTTCATATATATATATAGCCCTTGTGTAGACATGATTCATAGACATTTCAGCTAGCTTTAATGTTATGCAGTCATGGTTCTTGCAATCTTGAACTTTGAGCAAGATATGAACTGACAGCAATTTCACTTCAGTTATTTTCTTAGCTCAGAGAGATTTTAAGATGTCCAATTTGAGATCAGTTTATTGATTGTGTCCATAGTCATCACACAAAAATGAATGCTTATTTGTTGAGTTTATGCTCTTGGCAACATCTTAAAATTTCCCCATTCCTAATATGATTCATATGAGTGCATTTGTAAGTCCATGGTTTATGAATGACTTTAACGAAGAGCTTGGGCTGCATATATGGTTCTACTATTTCTGAGTTGCTAGCACATCTTGATGACTGCTTATTATCTGTCCTAGAAGGCCTAATTTATCTGTGAACTGCTGGCAGTCTTTATGACATATATTGCAATTATTGGATGTGTATCCCTTTGTTCACATTTGATATATGTATCCATGTATGGGCAATCTTTGTCACTGCCTCACTAGATGATATGATGGTTAACATGCTTAGCCTCAGCAAAATATCAATAGAATACGTTCATTTTTTTTGTAACTTCGTTAATTTTTGGTTCATAGTATTTGATGGAGATGCAAGTGGGATCTCATCCATTCCTAAGGGAAATGGCTGGGATGATCAAACTATATCTTAGACCTGGCAAGAGCTGACCCTTGCATTCACAGATGCCTCACATATGCCTCTTATGAGCCTTGAATCCCTGACCTCCTTGTTGGGAGGTGAGGGGCTAGTCAAACTGGGCTAAGCCTGTGATGGCAAAAGAGATACAAGTTCTTTTGTGCCCTTTTGTGTTTAACAGACAGTTCTTAATCTTATAACAAATATGTACGCAATAGGCATCTCATCTATGGTAATGCTTAATAGGAGTTTTACTTTGTAATTATCAAACAGAATGGGAGTTTCACTGCTCTATTCTCTGTTAGCTACAAGCAAATAAAAAATGTCCGTGTTCTTTATTCTTTTTGATATTCACAATACCAAAATAAATATATAGATTTGAAAAATGCAAGATTCTATTAGTTTCTAACAAAATAGAGATTGTACACAAAAGGATAGGTGGTCTTGTGCTTGCTTTATGAATCAGGTGAGTTATGCTTTACGGAAGTGTAAATATAATTCCCCAGGGTCCCACCTTCATGCGTACTCTCACATTCAGAAATGGATCTTCACATGAAAGAAAATATATCCATGAGGCTGTAGAAGGTGAGAGGGGGACTGGGTGCAAGCATAGAGTAAAAATATCCAAACTGCAGCTCCACGAGTCTGCCCAGAACTGGTCTCAATTCAAAAAGGTGAAGGGCTAAAAAGAACAAATGGGCACCTGGATTTTAGTAGAGGGGAAGATGTTTGAAGCCTCCCGCCTAAGGAATGTGAGACAGCAGACATAGTACTCTGCTTTATTTGGACGAAATGGTTACAAGTTCAGCGTTCTTCTAGAGGCACTTAAGATAAATAGAAGGGTTGTTCCTTTATTGGGGGCTTTGTTCTCATTCCTGCTCCTAAAAATCTTGAAATGTCATTCAATCTAATGAAATGGGATTATTATTCCATGAAATTTTGGGGGAAAGTATTTAAAAATTATGCTAAGCTTCCTTCTTTCTTTGTCTTATTATTAAACTTCTGAAACAAACTCAGAATTGTGGCGCTAGAAATAATTATACTAATCAGACTTCAGGAGCTTGAGTGGATAAGAAAGGAAGGAATTCTCAATTATTCTAGAACTGCATGTTGAAGTGGGACTCCAAGTGTGTGAATGGCATTGAAACTTATTGTTCTAATAAATAAATAAATAAATAAAGAATGGAATAGAAACTTCTGTTTGCATTATATGGCGAAGGTTGATTGTGGTAGTTGTTGTATGACTTGATTGACTAACAGAAAGGTTCATGAAGACGAATATGATCAGTACTTGAAGTAAAAAAATTGTCAAAAAAAGATTTGATTAAGGGTAGGCATGAAAAAAGTCGTTCCTTGCAAGAAAGTTACAGGAAAAGCAGGTATGCACCGGGAAAAAAACAAAAAGAAGGAAAATGTCACTTTGGTTCATATTGATGGTCCATAGACACTAAACAGGAATGCTGTTGGTTATGTAGGCTTCATTATCCATAGGAAAAGATGGATTGGAGGTGGTTGCATATGAAGGGAAGTGGGATGCATGTTCTGTAGTGATGTGGGATCGGCGTGTTAATATCAATTGATGGGTAATTAGTTAGAATCATAGTTGTTAAATCGTAATTCGTATCGTGAATCAGAATCCTAAATTTGAGAATTGTGAATCTTAAGATTCGACACAAAATTTGAAAAAAATAAAAAATAATATTACATATTTAAAATAGATAAAATAGATAAAATATTAAATTTTAAACATTATTGCATTTTAAAAATAATCAATTGACATAATTATATTGTCTAAACGGAAATACACTAGCCTTTTGTTTCTTTTTCGTCTTTTAATTAACTATTTTCAAATTTAATAACTTTTAAAAAAAATTCTTAAAAAAACCATGGTTATTCAAGAATTAAAATAGTGACACCTAGTACATANAGATGTTTGAAGCCTCCCGCCTAAGGAATGTGAGACAGCAGACATAGTACTCTGCTTTATTTGGACGAAATGGTTACAAGTTCAGCGTTCTTCTAGAGGCACTTAAGATAAATAGAAGGGTTGTTCCTTTATTGGGGGCTTTGTTCTCATTCCTGCTCCTAAAAATCTTGAAATGTCATTCAATCTAATGAAATGGGATTATTATTCCATGAAATTTTGGGGGAAAGTATTTAAAAATTATGCTAAGCTTCCTTCTTTCTTTGTCTTATTATTAAACTTCTGAAACAAACTCAGAATTGTGGCGCTAGAAATAATTATACTAATCAGACTTCAGGAGCTTGAGTGGATAAGAAAGGAAGGAATTCTCAATTATTCTAGAACTGCATGTTGAAGTGGGACTCCAAGTGTGTGAATGGCATTGAAACTTATTGTTCTAATAAATAAATAAATAAATAAAGAATGGAATAGAAACTTCTGTTTGCATTATATGGCGAAGGTTGATTGTGGTAGTTGTTGTATGACTTGATTGACTAACAGAAAGGTTCATGAAGACGAATATGATCAGTACTTGAAGTAAAAAAATTGTCAAAAAAAGATTTGATTAAGGGTAGGCATGAAAAAAGTCGTTCCTTGCAAGAAAGTTACAGGAAAAGCAGGTATGCACCGGGAAAAAAACAAAAAGAAGGAAAATGTCACTTTGGTTCATATTGATGGTCCATAGACACTAAACAGGAATGCTGTTGGTTATGTAGGCTTCATTATCCATAGGAAAAGATGGATTGGAGGTGGTTGCATATGAAGGGAAGTGGGATGCATGTTCTGTAGTGATGTGGGATCGGCGTGTTAATATCAATTGATGGGTAATTAGTTAGAATCATAGTTGTTAAATCGTAATTCGTATCGTGAATCAGAATCCTAAATTTGAGAATTGTGAATCTTAAGATTCGACACAAAATTTGAAAAAAATAAAAAATAATATTACATATTTAAAATAGATAAAATAGATAAAATATTAAATTTTAAACATTATTGCATTTTAAAAATAATCAATTGACATAATTATATTGTCTAAACGGAAATACACTAGCCTTTTGTTTCTTTTTCGTCTTTTAATTAACTATTTTCAAATTTAATAACTTTTAAAAAAAATTCTTAAAAAAACCATGGTTATTCAAGAATTAAAATAGTGACACCTAGTACATATTAGGTTACAAACATGAATGAAAAAAGAACAAATAAAAAAATTGATTGGGAGAAAACATACTAGCCAACATATTGAAACAAAAAATTAAAACCTAACAAACTACTTATGAAAGAATTGGGAGCAAAAATCAACCGATGATTCGAGAGCGCTAGCTGTGACCTTTAGTTTTACGCAACGCAAGATGAGCTTTAGACGACATTAAAGAGAGATAACGAGCAAATAGGTTGAGTTTTTTTAGGACTTGGGTTCCTCTATAAATAAAACGACGTTGTTTTACTGTTTATCGGACAAAACGACATCGTTTTGCCAAAAAATTAGGTTTTAAAACAAAGTAATTGAATTGTGCGATTCGTGAGATACGAATCGAATCGTATAAATCGTATGATTCAGGCGCGATTCAACTCAAACGATTCTCATATAAGATACGAATCGTTTTGTATCGGTGTCGAACTGAATCGTACGAATCGAATCGCGAATCTTATGATTTTGATAACTATGGTCAGAATATTTAATCCTTCTGCTAGAATTCTGCATTTGTTCTCTGCTTGATTCAAGAACTTGTCGTTTCTTATTGAAGAGATGGATTTGCATGTCTGATCCCAAAACCATCTATCCTAGGCTGAGCCCTCTTGATGTGAGTTTAGTTTTGATTTGCTTCCTGTTGGGTGTTGCAAACATGAAGCACACAATCTACTTCACACTGCCTTTTCGATTTCACAGATCTTCTGCTACTTAGTTTCAGTATTCTGTTTTTCCTTTCCTGTTTAGGGGTGTGCTTCTATACTGGATTGAATTAATAGGTTAAAATTAAATGAACAGATCTCCATAAAGTTTTAGACATTTTTAATTGTTGCCTAGATTATTATGCTATAATTTTGTTGGAATTTTTCTGTACTTCTTATTAGATCAAAATTCTCTGCCACAAATATTAAATGTGCCAAAGATACTACAGAAGCCTAGCAGAACCTTGAATGTGCCCAGGAGAGCCAGTTGGGGTTATGAGAACTAGTCTCCGGATAGCAAGTTATCTGTGCAACTTTGTTGCAAATATTTTAGTGCAACAGAATTCTGACCTGTGATATAGCCAGTCGGTGGCATTTTTTATTTTCTCTTTAACTGTCAAAAATTTGAGGATAGAAATTTCTAACTGCTCCATTTTCTTGTGACAGAAATTAACTTCTAGATGCCATGGGGGAGAATACTACCAGTGGCTCTGATCTTCTTGGAAGCTATATGTAGATTTCAGTTTTGCGCTGCAAATGCATATAGGTCTGGCAAATCAAGTGAACCATGCTATGCTACAGGTACTGGGTAGTAGTTTGTATGGAATGTATTTTGACTGATTGTGCCTTTTTTGCCCAGCATTGTTTATTTATTTTTGTTTCGAAACACCTGAAATGTGAGCAGAAAATGTTCTATACATCTTACCAGAAGCTATGTATTCCTTTTTGTCTCAACACTCGTTCTTATTATCTAAAGTCAGCCAGTTCTATTTTTGTTGTGCAATGATATATTTTACATCATTGGAAGATCTAAAGCATTGGTTATCTACCAAATGCCGATACCCTCTCCATATTCCTGCCTAAATGTTGTTTTCTCTTCTAAATTCCTGCATAGTTTGAAACCGAAACAGTTGAGGTTCTACTTCGAGATGTCCAGTTTGTTGAATAAGACTTGTTTGAATAAGGTATTTTAGACGGCTATTTAGCTTCTTCCATTTTAATGAAGCAGAGATGAGGTTATGCATCTCGTCCGTTGTCAGTGAGGACTATGTTTCATATCTGTTCTTTGCAGAGATCTTCAATTTTTAAATAATTGGAGGATCATCCAATCCCAAGTAGATGAAAGCATTGTTTTCTAGTGGAGGGCGGCTTATTTTGCTTAAACATGTTATCTCCTTGATACCTATACAACTTCTTGCAGGGATTCCAGCTCAAGTGGAATTTCTTGACCAGTTTGAAAAAAAAAGTTTGCCCTATTTTACTTGTTCGAAGCAAGGATAGAAACTAGTAAGATAGCTCCTAAGTAGATAAGACTAAAGCAATTAATCATAAAGAAGATTATTAGTATGGCTATTAGTACAATTGATTAAAGCAGCTGTCGTCCTTACATGGGCAGATAGCGTTAACTTTTGGGGCCTGTTTGGTATGTTTTTTTGGAGGGGTTTGGATTGGATTGTCCACATCCGGGTTTGACTCAAAGATGAGATTCAACATTTAATATTGTCCATACCCATGTTTGCTATGCGTAGAGAAATATGACTATTATGATAATATATTTGTATATAAATGACTGTTGTGTTCTTTAACCAATTTATATATATGAGGTGTATAGGATATATAGGGGTATAAATGTCATTTACATGTAAAACCCCCAAATCCACAAATGAAACCCTTCCCTTGGTTTCATGAAACCTAAGTATGTGGATTTCACGACCGGGTTATGACCAGGCTGAGTTTGAAATTCTATCCATATTTCATGGTTGTCAAACATGGGTTTAAGGGGGTTTATTTCTCAACCCATGTTTCCAAACCCCAACAAACTCACATACCAAACAACCCCTTGGTGGAGGTGGTAATGAGGACAAAAGAAAACATCACTGGATACCTTTGAATACTAGGATTTTTCAATAAAAACAAATCTTCTATGATTGAAAAATTATTTTAAACTTCAAAAGAAAAAAAAAACCAAGTTTAATACCTTGAATATATTTTAATCATTTATTTTAAGGTAAAATTTATTTTACCCCTTTGTGGTATATCTTAAATGTATTTTACCTCCCTAACATTTAAAAACATTCACATTACTTTCTCACAGTTGGTGAACTAAAATGCAATGTAACACTTCCCATCAACTTAACAGGTGTGTCTCATGTGCAAAATCTGAGAGTTGATGTGTCAATTTTTTTTTTTGAAAATTTGGTGACAAAATAACCTCTCTCTCTCTCACACATACGCCCACGCACAAAACACACGCACCCACCCACACACAGGACACAAAACAGTCACACACACACACACAACACAGTCTCACACACGCAGACCTTGTTCTGCACCCACCAACATATACAGAACACAAAACACACGCACCCACACACACACAACACAGTCTCTCACACACAGACCACCTTCTGCACACATGCACTAACAAAACCCACTATTTATTTTTGGTTCTAATCCACCTCGTTGTACACACATACACATTCTACACACACACACGGAGCACAGGCCATGTTTGGTTAGTTTTTCAAAAATTGTTTTTTGTTCTCAAAATTTCAAAAACACCCGAACCTTGTTTGTTTAGTATTTTTGTTATCAAAATTTTGAAAAAAAAATGAGATTTGAGTCAAATAAACAAAAAATAAGTTTAGCTTGCTTTTAGAGTTTTCTTTGAAAATTTTGAAAACAAGAAAAACAATTTTGGACTTTTATATATATTATAATATAATATAATATACATCTACATTATATATAATATATATTATATATTATGTTAATATTAGTCATAACCTGTGCCTAAAATATAAAATTCGAGCGTCTAAAAAATCAATTTCATTATATTAATTCTTTTCAAAATATATGATAGAAATGAGTGATGTGATATTTTTAAGAAATAAATACATAAATAATTAAACATATGATGAAAATAAATGATGTGATTTAATGTTTGAGTCTGACAAATGGATGATGAGTGAGGTAAGTGGTTGGTGATAGTTTTGAGGGGAGAAATATGATTGAGACAAAATTCAAAGACACTCATGATTTATTATATAGATATATTATAATATATTTTATTATAATAATATATATTATATTTTAAAGTTTGGTTTATTGAATTTTTTTTTGAAATTATCAATCTAAAAATAAATTTCTTATATTTTTTTATTAATATTTGAATTACTGTTCAAACATATATTTAGGTTGTCCAAATAGGTTTTACTATTTTTTGTACTGTAAAATTGTTTTTGAAATCATCTAACCAAATAAATTTTTTATCTCGAAAAATATCAAAATTATTTTCTTAAAACTCTTCCCACAAACTGTTTTCGGATATTATTTTTTGAAACGTAAACCCAAAAAACCCACAATTTCTCTCGCTTTCTCTAACACAATTTGTGCATAGTAAGGAAGGGGAATGGTGATGGTATGAATGGTTTGGCTTTGGTTTTGGTTTCAATTTCAATTTTGATTTCTATTTTTGGTTCATTGGTGTGGCGGTGATTTATGTACAAAATGGTAGAGGAGTAGTGGTGGTATGATTGTGTTTGAAACAGGGAGCAAGATGAGAGAGAGAGAGAGAGGGAGAGATTTTGTATGGACGAGGAAACTTTGCCAGAGGAGACAAATAGAGGTATTAAAGTCATTTTAATCTTTTCGTTAACGGTATTATGATTGTATTTTAATTCACAGGCCGCGTGAGGGTTGTGGAGGTTTTTAAATGTTAGGGAAGTAAAGTGCATTTGCGGTATACAACAAGGGGATAAAATGAAATTTGCCCTTTATTTTAAAATTGGAGAATGCTCCAATTATTTAGAAATTGGAGATGATCCTAAACCGCTGATCTATAATCCTGGTTCTTCCAGTGTAATTTTTTATTTCACACAGTACTTGATCCCAACCTGGAAATTTAAAACATAGGGACTCCTCCTGCTGGTGGAGATTTTGAAGTGCCCAAAGAAGTATCCCAAATAGTATATCCGTCTGTGAAAATTTCTTAATTGGATATACTCACGATTCCAAATTGTCCATTTGCTTTCCGGTGAAAAATGGGGCTTAAAATATTGGGAAAGGAGATGTTGAGGATGTGTTGCATGGAATGAATTTTTTTTTCATATTTTAAATGAGAAGTAGGAAGGCACTTGAGATAATTCTTGAAGGGCCATTATTTTTGCTGCGGAAAATTTCCTGTGTTCAAAATTATGGCAACCAAATATTCAATTAAATGGTACCCAAATTTTCAATTCACCAACAAAAATTCCTCCGATGTCACTAAAAACCTCAAGCATTTTCTGTAAAGGCAATAAATGTATTTTCGCACAAAATATAATGCAGACACCAATAAATCTAGTAAAGATACAAAAGACCAGTGCCTGTAGAGATGCGGATTTTTAAACCACCCCTCGCAAAGATCTTATGCAATAAAGAAGAGCATAATCAAGTGCTAAGTGCGCTTATTAAGGGTGTTACACTAATCAAACCTCTTAAGACCATCTTTAATTCTTATCCAAATATAGAATAAATAGTTTGATTTGGTATAAACCTTTCCAATCAATAATTTTTTTTTTTTTTTGTACTCAAATCTTTTTAAAAAATTTTCATGTTATCGTAATGCAATTTGATTTATGTACAGGCATGAAGCCATCGAATTGCAAAATACAGTCGGAGTTAAATAAATCAACAGATACCTCAAAAGCAATTATCCATACATACACAAAGATCGTAGAGATAGATAAAATGTGTTTGTTAATCTGAAAAGAGGTCCACCAAAGAACATAGTCGGGGTGGAAAGAAAAGAGGGAGATCAGATTTTTTACCGTTAGATTTTTAAGTCTAGGTTTTGAGTCTCTCTTGATTTGAATTTAGAAAAGGGTCTTCTTTCATTTGGTATGAATTTGGGTATAGGACTAAAGATGATTTTTGGGGTCATTTTACCAAAATTTAAATTTAGGTTTAAAAAAAGGCTAGGATTGTAGATGTTCTAATCCTTACCATTTTTTAAACCTGTGCAGGGAGAATTTCGCAGTAGGAGTCACCACCTTGTACGGATGGGGATGACGGTGAGGAAGTCTTGAGTAACCGCAAGACAAGAGATACCTAGGTGATTTAATGCTCGGAAGCGACCAAAGGGACTTCGATATTTAAGTCAGAAAACAAGTCAAAGAAAAACATGGAGCCACTAGGCCAAGATTGAATGTTTTTACCTGGTATCACGGAGACCTTTATTTATAGTGATAGGAAGATGTGTCCCAAAGGAACTCAAACTCTAAGTTATGATAGAATTGACCTTATCATTAGCTCTCAGATATTCGGGGTAGAGTTAGACTAGGACTCTTATTCCTAGGTCCCTTATCATTAGCTCCTGATTATTGGGAATAACATTTAATTAGGACTTGAGGTCCTATGTTGAACCTTAGCCGAGTAGGACTTGTCTTTGTGGAGATGAGCAAGAAAAAGGAGAGTCTGCGGGTACCTCCTTGTTGGTGGCTGTCGGTCGGCACCCAATCCTTGGGGCCTTGCCGGTCAGCACTTGCTTAGCGAAATAGGGGATGCCACACATTTAACTAGGACTCTAGGTCTTAGGTAGATCCTTAGGCAAGTAGATCTCGACTACCAAAGGCGGGTGCCAAGGTCATGGGACCCTTGTAGCTAGCTACCAGTCGGCTAGCCCTTAATGGCCGACTGTCAGTCGGCACCTAGCTCTTGGTGCTTTGCCGATCGACAAGTACTTGGACAAAAGGGATCAACATAATTGCCCCAATGCCTTTTTTAATGACAAAATTAATTGAGGCTTGTTTTTTGAANTTTTTTTTTTTTTTGTACTCAAATCTTTTTAAAAAATTTTCATGTTATCGTAATGCAATTTGATTTATGTACAGGCATGAAGCCATCGAATTGCAAAATACAGTCGGAGTTAAATAAATCAACAGATACCTCAAAAGCAATTATCCATACATACACAAAGATCGTAGAGATAGATAAAATGTGTTTGTTAATCTGAAAAGAGGTCCACCAAAGAACATAGTCGGGGTGGAAAGAAAAGAGGGAGATCAGATTTTTTACCGTTAGATTTTTAAGTCTAGGTTTTGAGTCTCTCTTGATTTGAATTTAGAAAAGGGTCTTCTTTCATTTGGTATGAATTTGGGTATAGGACTAAAGATGATTTTTGGGGTCATTTTACCAAAATTTAAATTTAGGTTTAAAAAAAGGCTAGGATTGTAGATGTTCTAATCCTTACCATTTTTTAAACCTGTGCAGGGAGAATTTCGCAGTAGGAGTCACCACCTTGTACGGATGGGGATGACGGTGAGGAAGTCTTGAGTAACCGCAAGACAAGAGATACCTAGGTGATTTAATGCTCGGAAGCGACCAAAGGGACTTCGATATTTAAGTCAGAAAACAAGTCAAAGAAAAACATGGAGCCACTAGGCCAAGATTGAATGTTTTTACCTGGTATCACGGAGACCTTTATTTATAGTGATAGGAAGATGTGTCCCAAAGGAACTCAAACTCTAAGTTATGATAGAATTGACCTTATCATTAGCTCTCAGATATTCGGGGTAGAGTTAGACTAGGACTCTTATTCCTAGGTCCCTTATCATTAGCTCCTGATTATTGGGAATAACATTTAATTAGGACTTGAGGTCCTATGTTGAACCTTAGCCGAGTAGGACTTGTCTTTGTGGAGATGAGCAAGAAAAAGGAGAGTCTGCGGGTACCTCCTTGTTGGTGGCTGTCGGTCGGCACCCAATCCTTGGGGCCTTGCCGGTCAGCACTTGCTTAGCGAAATAGGGGATGCCACACATTTAACTAGGACTCTAGGTCTTAGGTAGATCCTTAGGCAAGTAGATCTCGACTACCAAAGGCGGGTGCCAAGGTCATGGGACCCTTGTAGCTAGCTACCAGTCGGCTAGCCCTTAATGGCCGACTGTCAGTCGGCACCTAGCTCTTGGTGCTTTGCCGATCGACAAGTACTTGGACAAAAGGGATCAACATAATTGCCCCAATGCCTTTTTTAATGACAAAATTAATTGAGGCTTGTTTTTTGAAGAGTTTGGGCTTAGGCCTTCGCCTATGGGCTATTTTTGCCTAGTTAGCTAGGGCTTCAATTGCCTAAGAAACTTAGGGCTTTGAATTCCCTTCCCCACTCTTTTCTTCTTTACATTACTTTGAAGATTGGCTAAGAGGAGAGAAAAAGCATTCATTGTTGCTTGTATAGGAGACTTACTTTGCTCATGAGCTAGTCGTGCGATACGAGTTGCTTGAAAGTCAAGCTGATCTGATAGGGTCAAGGCAGATATGTTTGAGAAGCAACTTAAGAATTCCAAAGTGCAGAATGCCTTCTTAAAGAAGCCTAAAGGACCATCGTGGAGGTTGCATGGAGGTGAAGTACCCTAAAGGTGCAACCACGAAGGTTGGATAGAGGGAAAGTCGCCTTCAGATGCAACCAGGAGGTTGGATGTTTAGCTAGAGGTGATGTAGCCTCAAAGTGTAACCACTGAGGTTGGCTAGAGGCGAAGTAGCTTTAAGGTGCAACTACGGAGGTTGGCTAGAGGTGCAATCACAGAGGTTGGCTTGGGGTGTAGCCATGGAGGTTGGGTAAAGGTGAAGTAGCTTTGAGGTTCAACCACAGAGGTTGGCTAGGCGCGAAGCTGCCTTAAGGTGGAACTACAGAGGTTGGCTTGAAGTGCAACCACGAAGGTTAGCTAAAGGCAAGGTTGGCTTGAGGTGCAACCATGGAGGTTAACTAGGGATAAAGTCGCCTTAAGGTGCAACCACAGAGGCTAGCTAGAGGCGAAGTAGCCTTGAGGTGCAACTACGGAGGTTCACTAGAGGTTCAACCATGGAGGTTGGCTTGAGGTGAAACCATGGAAGTTAGCTAAAGGTGAAGTAGACTTAAGAGACAACCCCGGAGGCTGCACTAATGATAAATAGAGGAACAACTAGAGTTGTGAAAAACAAATTTCTCTTTACTAATCAACGACAACAATAAACAAATATCTTTGAAGACTTATTGAAATAATAAGATATTGTTGACTAAGCTAAAAGTAAAATTTAGTCATCTGGTTGGTGATCTAATTGGATTTGTTGCTCTTCCTGCTCATTGGCTGTCTTTTCCTTGTTGATGTACCGAGAGAAGTGGCCTTACTTGACCAATTTTTTCTTGGTGGTGGTTGAGTGCCCATCAATTCTTCGTCCGATGGCCTTTGTCCTTGTGATAAGAACAATGAAGGTTTTGGTCCCACTTTAATAGATCCCTATCATCCTAGGTGGCCACCTAAAATATTCTCTGTCTTTGATTTGATTCAGGACTTAATAGATAGGGTCCTTGAAGATAGTGTTGGCTCCTTTGTTGGAGTCTCGTTCCCTTGGATGATCCCTCTCTCCTTTATGGGTTGAAAGTGTTGTCTTCTTCTATCTAGTTCTTCTTTGGAGTAGACGGTAGTTGGTCGACTGGTCCCTTGTCGTCCTTCACCTTCATTTACCTCTTGATTTGCTCTTGCAAGTGTGACATACTCCGGGGCGGCCACATGGTGAGGTGCTTCCTCAATTCATTTTCCTTGGGGAGGCCCAAACGGAAGAGACAGCGGCAGTCTTTTCATCACATTTATCTATGTTATTATAGGTTCCAAATGCCTCGTGGGATACTCATGGAGAGTCTCTCCACATTTCTAGTGTAATAGAAAGAGTGTCAATCGTCATCCACTCTTAATTATTCACTATGAATTGAAAGATGAACTCCCGACAACCTATTCCTAAGAGAAGATTGAGTTTACGGGCATCCCATGAAACTACTTAACAACAGATCTCTCGAAGCTGGAGGGGAAGATGTTAAACATCGACGCCTCGTTACTCGTTCAGAGGGTCATCTTATTAGTAAAGGTCTCTATGTGGAGTATGGGATCAAACTTATCATCATACAACTTGAAGGATGGAGGAGTGAATTTACATGGAGGCTCAAGTTCTCATATGGACCAAAAAAAAGAGTAGTGGTCATTTTTACAAGGGTCTACCTTGCCCTCTCCTTCGCTGAGTATATGAGGTCATCTTGAGCAAAGTTGTGTTGCTACTGGGTGGTCACTTCACGAGTTAGTTTAGAGCGCCTATGCTTCGTTCTTCTATAATTGTTTTCCCAACACTCTTTCCTATGGTAGTGGGTTGAACTCCTATGTCGTTCCCCATGTTCTCGGGGGCAGCATTCTCTATGTGTTTCACCACCTTCCTCCCCATGATGAGGACACTTCTCCCTTGGAGAAGGGTCTCTAAACATGCGGTGGGTAGTGCTTCGCCTTGGTGAGTGCTTGCTTCGACTCCAATTATGAGTCATAGTTTTTTTTTTGTTGGAGAACTGCTTTTGTGCCTAGAGGAATAAGCCTCTTCCCTGTGATTATCCCTATGGCCAAACCCACAGGTTGTAGTTTGACTTCACTGGCGAGTTTCTTGCCACTCGGATGTAGGAAGCCTTGCTTAAGAGACTCTAACTCCTATGTCTTCTTCTTGATTACTTCTTGGTACTCTACCTCAGTAGCTAATCCACCTTATGAACCGAGGGCTGGTAGGTGGTGACAGTAAGAAGGTTGCTATTTTGAGAGCTCTTGTCCATCACGAAGTAGTGCTCCTTCAGACAATTAGAGGTTATAGATCAAGGGGTCTTCAAGGATTGGGGGTAGTGAAAGTGCAGTGTGGCTAGTTCCTGGATCGAGGGTTCTCTCGTCGGACATGGTTCAAAGTTTCTAGGTTGTCGAAAAATTTAGTCATTTTCCACAGACGGCGCCAATTGTGTCGTGAGAATTTTACACTGGGAGTCACCACCTCGTGTGGATGGAGATGACGATGAGGAAGCCTTGAGTAACCTGCAAGACAAGGGACACCTAGGTGAACTGATGGCCGGAGGCGACCAAACGGACTCTAATACTTTAGTCAGAAAGCAGGTCGAAGAAAAGTATAGAGCTAATAGACTAGGATTGAATGCTTTTACCTAGTACCCCAGGGGCCTTTATTTATACTAATAGGAAGCGGTGTCCCAAAGTAACTCAAAATTTAGATTGTGATAGGATTGACCTCATCACCAGTTCTCAGATATTCGGGGTAGAGTTAGACTAGAACTCTTGTTCCAAGTTCCTTATCATCAGCTCCTGATTATTTAGAGTAGCATTTAACAGGACTCTAGGTCCTAGGTTGAACCTTAGTCGAATAGGGCTAGTCTAGTGGACGTGGGCAAGCAAGAGGAGCGTCTGCGGGGTATCTTCTTGTTGGTGTCTATTGGTCGGCACCCAATCCTTGGGTCCTTGCCAGTCGGCACTTACTTAGCCAAAAAGGGGATCCCATGCATTTAACTAGGACTCTAGGTCTTAGGTTGAGCCTTAGGAAAGTAAGACTCAACTAGTAGAGGCGGTGTCAAGGTCATGGGACCCTTGTAGCTAGCTGTCAGTCGGTCAGCATCTAGTTCTTGGTGCTTTGCTGGTTGGCAAGTGCTTGGACAAAAGTGGTCACCACAAAACCCAAATTTAACTTTGGGTAAAAACCACCTAAAAACTTTTCCAATGTTAAATCCATATCAAATGAAGGAAGATTCAAATTCATACCTAAATCTTTAATGGTGAGATTTCACCATCTTTTAAAGATTCAACAATCATATTTTATCCTCATTTAAATTTGAGTTATACTCATTTAAATTTGAATTTCTCTTCCTTTAAATTTAAGTTTTCTCAAATTTGAGTAAAGGTAAGGATTTCCATTATAGATTGTCTGAGAAAGACGTCGAATGTGGCAGTGATGGAACTAGGTTTATTAATGTTTTTGCAATTTAAAGGATAAATTGCACTTTTGTCCTTTAGGTTTTCTATTTGTTAAACTCTAGTCCTTAAAATTAGAAGACATCGAATGTAGTGATGGAACTAGGATTATTTATGTTTTTGCAACTTAAAGGGTAAATTGCACTTTTGTTCCTTAGGATTTCCATTTGTTGAACTTTAGTCCTAAAAATTTTAATTTTACAAATTTAATCCTCGACATTTTACACTCGTTACTAATAAGGTCCCTAACCTTACATCTGTCTAAAAACATGACACAAAACAGTAGGCAATGGACACTTGAGGATCACAGAGGAGCAGGAGAGCATGGTGAAAACCCCCCATTGCCTCTCCGCATTCTCATGTGCTGTAGGTTCGACCCCATCCCTAAGCAAGTGAGGTGGTCACCCAGGGCCTCCACTCGCCTATGGCCTCATTTGCATATATATCACAAAATTATATGTTTGAATTATTAAAAAAATGTAAAACAATATAAGATTTTACATGGAACGATCAAAAAAAATTTATTAATATTTTTTTTAAATCATAAATATATGTACATTCAAAAAGAAGAAAAAAAAGATTATACCATATTCTTGTACAAAAAATTACAAAGCTCTACTGTCTCATTTTATCTGAATTCCCATTAACTCTAGCATATTTATTCAGTTTTATTTTTGTGAACTATAATTTTTCAGTTAATTTTGGTCTTAATATTTATTTTGCAACTTATTTTTCACCTTAAATATACCTACTAAAAGATGTGAATTGAAATATTTAAAATTTTAAAACAAAAATATCTAAATATAATTTAGCACTCCATCTAAAAATTTTGCATAGTGCCTCAAGTATTCTTGGGCCGCCCTGATGTGTTGTTTTCCATCCCTTTAAGACGACAATTAGGGATAGAATGAAATTGATCAAATATGTGAACATAGAGGACTACATTTGTAATATTTAAATTTTAGCAATTAAAGTTCAACAAGTGACAATTCTTACTGACAATTTCTCTTGGACAAAATCAGGGCCTCTTCTCTTGGAGTTAGGCCGCCTTCGCCTATATACAGGCTAATAAATTTCGTAAACATCCAAAACAAAGCAGTATGTTCCCATATCCTCAGATTTTTTGCAGTATTCATTTGTGGCTTTTGTCTTCATGGATACTGATGGTGCATGTCGCACAATTGAACAAAGCTTATGATCTTTAAGGATTAGTGGGTCACTGAATGGCTCATTTGGAGCTCCTAGACTCTTATAAACAGAGAGTTTATAGTAGTTTACTAGCTCGGGAGTTCGGCTAATCCAATCTCAAGGGAGTCTCTTGCTCTTGGGGGTGATATTATTGATAAAAGGGGATTTACACAGAGTAATGTTTAAGCTAATTATCTATGCCTCATTGTGAAGAACATGCCTCTTATTTATAGTCTTCTAAGGCCTTTCCTAATCCTTGCCTTCTTCTTGTAATATTGCGCCTTTCATGGGATTGCCGTAGACATCGTTGAGGCGGTTACGACTTCCTTGCCTAAATATAAGATTGTTATGATTTGTGTGCGGTGCTTGGGTGGAAGCCAGTTGTCATCCTTGCTATTCCTGTGGGGGTGTAGTTGCTTGGGAAGAGGTGTTGACCTGAACTTTCTTGGACATTCATGATGAGCTCAGTGATTTGAGCTTGGAAGGTTCGAGTTGAATGATCGACAACCTTAAGCATATTTTGGGTATCATCAGTTACCCCTCAATCCCCAACTAGGTAGGTTACATGAGCTGAGGTTGACCTCTAACCTTGGTGAGCAAGGTTAGCATGGTTTTGCCCTCGGGATTCGCACGATAGGACATTTCTCAATTTTTAAGGCGTTGCAAGCATGTGCAGAGTTACTTCCTCTTCGCTTCTCTCGCACATTCATCATTCATGGTCCACGTGTTCACCCATACATCTTGCCTTAAATGTGCTTGTCGGTTGAATCACCTCTTTCAATCATTTCGAAATTTCCTTTGTATTTCTTTTTTAGATTTCCCTCTTTTCTGCTTCTTCGCGATTTTGTCTTCTCCAATCTCCTGGTGATCTAGGGTTTACTGGTAAACACCCAAATTTGCCCTGAAGTCTTTGTGAAGCTAGCTCGGTTCGTTCCTTGAATCCACCTCGGGTTTCAATTTTTGATCGTTTTTGATTAGGTGTGTCCTCTGTCTTGTTCCCTTTATTCTCTCCTTTCTAGGGTTCTTAGCCCATCCT
Source organism: Ilex paraguariensis (assembly GCA_963454935.2). Taxonomy (NCBI): domain Eukaryota; kingdom Viridiplantae; phylum Streptophyta; class Magnoliopsida; order Aquifoliales; family Aquifoliaceae; genus Ilex; species Ilex paraguariensis. The sequence goes on from CAUOFW020000001.1 coordinate 4,879,248, forward strand.
AGACCTTGCTACCCTTAGGTGGTTACTCCATTACTGGACCTTTCATTTTTGCTATTTCAAGAGCCAGGGTCGCTCATTGTCTTCTCTTCCCCTCTTCTTGGATCATTACTCTACTACTAGGGTCTTCTTTTTTGGTCATTGGAGCCTTGATTCTAGGGCTCTCAAAGACTATTTTCAAACATCCCTTGTCTTTACATTTCTTTTAATGTTTTATTCCCTTAATCCGCCATGTTTGCTTCTTCCGAAGCAGCTACTTCCTTCGAAACAACTACTTCCTCTATCTTTCTCTCACCACAGGTGACAGATCTCTCAAGGTAAAGGGGGATATGGGCGATCAGGTAGATAATTTTCTTGGTATCAAGGCTCTCGACACCGAGACTGAGGTAGAGGTCCCTTCGCCTTTGCCAAGCCCCATTCCGAGGTCTAAGAAGTCCCGAAAAGGGAAGTCTAAGAAAGGTAGGGCTGGGACCTCCAACAGTGTTGGGGGAGCTGAGGCCGTAACCTGGGCTTCAGATCTTGTTGGTTTTAGTGAGGTAACCCCCCTTTCTTAGCATTATTTTTGCTAGGTTTGGCTTTCCTAAGGGCATGCATTATTGCTGTCTACACGTGGACATCAGGTATGACATCGTGTTGCCTGAGAAGACTTGCTTCTTTGCAGCCTCACTTGAGAATGGCCTTAGGTTTCCTTTGCACCCTTTTTTTAGTCTGTCCTCCAACACTTCAATGTCTCTCCAGCTAGCTCTCTCCTATCTTCTGGGGCATTCTGGTGGGTCTCCTGGTCTTCTTTAAGAAAAATGAGCTCGGTGTGTCTACTATTCCCTTGCTCATGAAATTTTTTAGTGTTAAGTTTTCCCCCTCCAACAGTTTCCTATATATTGCAAAATGGATGAAAACCCAAGTTTTAATCACCAATCTCCTGAGTTCCCCTAATGGATGGAAGAAACTATTATTCTTTGTGTTTGGGAAAGAATGGAAATTCGAACAGAGCGATGTCACTGATACTCTCCTTGTACCTCGAGTTTGGTCAGCCCTTGATAATTTGGGTAAGTCCTTGTTGAGGTGACCTTGTTTGAATTCTTTTGGTGTCTCACTTGTTGACCTTGTCTCTTTTTGATGTTTTAGGAATTCGTCTCGACCTCGACGCAGACGATAGGATAGTCCTGCTAGAAGTTGATGATTGTCGACTTGAGAAGTATTTAGAGCTCCTCAAGCCTTTGGTGCTCACTCAATACGAGTTTAGTCCTTCCGAGGTGAGAGTTGAGGCTCCCATTCCCATATCTGTTTTGGTGAAGGAGATTCTTCTGGTAAGGTTTTCTTCCTTTAATCTTTTATCTTGCTTTTTCTTCTCTTCAGTTCATTGATCTTTCTTCTCCTTTTTCTTAGATCTAAGTTCTATGGCTCTAGACTTTGAGATGGTGAAGGCCAAAGTGGCCCAGTTTAGGAAAGATAGGACTGGAGGAAAACAAAAGGCTAAAGTTGGATCTGACCTAAGTCCTCCTTTAAACACCTTGAGGATGAAAACACATCCCCCTCTATCTTCTCAAGTGACTCCTTCAGCCTTAGCAATACTTCCAAAGACTTATCTACCTGTGAAGGCTATGAAGACTCCCCCTCCTCGAGGTGTTCATACCCCTCAGAAGACTTCTGTGGAGACTTCTCTTGCCTCCATGGGGCTTGATATGACTAGTAGGGTTATGACCTCCCCCTCACCAACAAGGTGACTAGAGCCCAAGAGTCCATAACTCATTCCTTGCGGGTTCCCTTCCCCTTGGAGCCTACTAGATAGGCGTCCCAATAACAACTCTTAGGTGCAGTAAAAAGCTACTCAGGTCAAGCTGCCAAAGGCAAATTACTGATCAGGGATATGAACCTTGTTGCTGATCTATAGGAGGCCTCCTCAATGCCCCTGTTCACCTCGGCTGCCACCACTCTATATGGACCAACTTCGATAAGCTTTGAATTTTTGTCCTTTACTTTGGGTAAGTAGCTGACCTCAGTTCATTTTTATTTTCAGAAATGGCAATCAATGTGAGAGCCTTGATAGGTAGGGTTTGAGCTTTGAAGAAGGCTGTAGAGGTGTCCCAAAAATCTCTAAAGGGGTGAAACCCGGGAAAAATTTTAATTTTTTCTAAAAAAAAATGGCAAAATGGTAATTTGGCATTATAGTGCGGGTTAAAAAAAAACTGGTATTTTTATAGGCCTCGGATGATGAAACAGGCCTCACCGTTGGATTCGTCTCACGAAATCTAGTTATTCAGACAAATTTCGTCGAATTCTGAAATAGTCAGATTTTTCACGTTTTTCGAGATGACGGGTGTTCGATGATCCCTAAAAATGAAATTTTTATAAAAACTTTAAAATTTAAAAAATATTTTAAATAAAGTTCATATAAAATATTTTGAGCTTAAATTGGTACGAAATTTAATCGTTTCGGGGTGAAAACGGACCCGGACAAAGGACGACACTTGGCGCGACGAGGGCCAAGTGTTTAGAAAGTATAAAAGTGGGCAAATATCTGAAAAATCAGATATTTTCTCTTCATTTGGCCGGCTGGATCAGACCCAAGAGCAAAGAAGAAAAAAATATAATTCTTCAAGCTTTCTTTCGCCGATTCTCGGAGTTCCGTCGGTCGAAATTCGTCGGGCCAAGAATTAAAGTCGATCTACGCGACGAGAGCTACACGTGGGTACCAAAAACAAAGATTTTCA
>CAUOFW020000001.1:4891304-4977961 GCA_963454935.2 Ilex paraguariensis
GACCACAAGAGTCTGAAGTATATTTTCACACAGCGGGACCTCAACATGAGGCAACGCTGGTGGATGGAGTATTTAGAGGACTATGACTTCACTTTGCATTACCATCCTGATAACACAAATATGGTGGCTGATGCACTTTGCCGAAAGTCACAGGGAGTTTTGGCTAGAGTAGTTTCCCAGGAGTGGCAAATGCTCGAGACTGTGGGACAGTTCAGGCTACACTATGGATTTTGTGACTCACTTGTCATGGACATCACGGGGTCATGATGCAGTATGGGTGGTAGTGGACCGGCTTACCAAGTCAGCACACTTTTTAGCGGTGCGGATGACCTTCACACTAGAGAAATTCTGCGGGTTGTATATACAAGAGATTGTTCGATTGCATGGAGTGCCCGTATCTATTGTATCAGACCAGGATCTCAGGTTTATGGCTCATTTTTGGGAGAGTTTCTAGCGAGCTATGGGGACACAGTTAATGATGAGCACTTCTTTTCATCCCCAGAAAGACGGTCAGTCTGAGAGGACTATCCAGACTTTAGAGGACATGCTACGGGCATGCGTCCTAGATCTTAAGGGTAGTTGGAAAGATCACTTATCCTTGGTGGAGTTTGCATACAATAATAGTTACCAGGCGAGCATAGAGATGGCACCCTATGAGGCACTATATGGGAGGCCATGTCGTTCTCCGGTTTGTTGGACGGAGGTAGGAGAGAGGTCTTCTACGGGTCTGGAATTGATCAGAGACACCTCGGAGAAGGTGGACTTGATTCGGAAGCGTCTTCTCACGGTTCAAAGCCGGCAAAAGAGTTATGCTGATAGATGGCGGTGACCTCTAGAGTTTGAGGTGAGAGATCATGTCTTCTTGAAGGTTATGCCTAAGAGAGGAGTGGTCCGGTTTGGTAAGCAGGGGAAGCTGTCACCGAGATACATCGGGCCCTTCGAGGTACTTGAGAGAGTGGGTACAGTTGCTTACCGTTTGGCATTACCGCCAAATCTATCGAGTGTTCATGCAGTATTCCATGTGTCTATGCTTCGGAAGTACACCCCATATCCAACTCATGTGGTGGATTGGGGAGAGCTTGTTATTGATGCTGATGGGACTTTCGAGGAGGGACCGGTGCGCATCATGGATAGCCGGGAACAGGTTTTGCGAGGCAAGACCGTGCGGCTAGTGAAGGTGTTGTGGCAGCATCGAGGAGTAGAGGAGGCGACATGGGAGCGCGAGGACACTGTCCGTACTAGTTATCCTTTCTTGTTCAAGGATGGAGGTACATTCTTCTGGTCATTTAGCGTTAATTGACTGTTGTATATGCATGTGTATGTGAATTTCGGGGACGAAATTCTTTTAAGGGAGGAAGAATGTGAAACCAGGGAAAATTTTAACTTTTTTTGAAAAAAATGGTAAAATGGTAATTTGCCATTATAGTGCGGGTTAAAAAAAAACTGGTATTTTTATTGACCTCGGATGATGAAACGGACCTCACTGTTGGATTCGTCTCACGAAATCTAGTTACCCAGACAAATTTCGTCGAATTCTGATATAGTCAGATTTTTTACGTTTTTTGAGGTGACGGGTGTTCGATGACCCCTAAAAACGAAATTTTTATAAAAATTTTAAAATTTGAAAAATATTTTAAATAAAGTTCATATAAAATATTGGGAGCTTAAATCGGTACGAAATTTAATCGTTTTGGGGTGCAAACGGACCCGAACAAAGGACGACACTTGGCGCGACGAGGACCAAGTGTTTAGAAAGTATAAAAGTGGGCAAATATCTGAAAAATCAGATATTTTCTCTTCATTTGGCTGGCTAGATCAGACCCAAGAGCAAAGAAGAAAAAAATATAATTCTTCAAGCTTTCTTCGCCGATTCTCGGAGTTCCGTCGGTCGGAATTCGTCGGGCCAAGAATTAAAGTCGATCTACGCGACGAGAGTTACACGTGGGTACCAAAAATAAAGATTTTCACCGAAGATTCAAAGGGAGGATTTTGGAGAAATCTAAACTTTGGGCTTCAATCTTGTTCTTGAGCCTTCATACAAATTCTTTACGCTTCAAGAGGTAGGGTTCCTCCTACTCGGACCTATTTCTAACCTAAGGTGTCCATAGGGTTCATGTGGTCTGTTTTGGGTATTTCTAATATTTTTCCATTATGATTGGTGCTATGGAAATGGGTAGGATCAATTCTAGTGTGAATTGGTAGTTAGAAAGTGCTAGTTTGTGATTTCTTGAATGTTTAGATAATTGGTTATATAAAAATCATATATTCTGATTTTTATTTTGTTTGAATGATCCATATAAAATCTTGGCTTGATTTTGGTATATGGAAGTATTTATGTAATCCCTTGAAAATTGGGATCATGTGGGCATGCTTTGTGTTTTATATTATGCCTTGTGAATGAAATGTAATATTAGCATGTATTATGTGTTATCATGTTGATGGAGTGTTGATATATGCTCTTGGATATATTGAACTTGAAATGGTTATGTGATTATATGCAAATGATATTAATTGTCATGGTATACAATGATATTTAAAAATTGTCATTTGGCATGCATTGCAATATGGACATGGAATTAACATCACATTCATGGGCTACATGCATGAGTGTGGGTGTAGGGTTGCATGGGGTGATCAACACCAACATTGGTTCTTGATGGTAGGCTCGGGAAAGTGGGATGGAATGTCCTACGGAGTCGCACGGTGACATGCATAAGAAAACTTGTGTCGGGTATAGCAAGTAGGGCTAGACACTCCCTCGGGTGAAAAACCCGACCACTTGGTTCATACACTTACCGGCGGTGAAATTCCAGAAAAGTGTAACGGCGTACGGAGCCGGAGGTGCGATTCCTGAATCCGATACCCCATAAAGGCACATGATTTTGATATATAAATTATTCATTTGATGGGAAACATCCAAGAATGAATTAGTTTTATGACATATGGTTGATTTCAAAATGATCTTTGGATGTGTTTCATCAAAGACGTTTGTTTTACACGTAAGTGTCGCATTGTGTTGTGGGAGTCGGTGTGGGCTCGGGATAGCATGCATGGGTGAGTTTCATCTCATTACTTGGCATGGCATCATGATTTTCCAACATTGTATTATATGTTATTGTTGGAGGGAATACTTGTTGTGAAATGTTGCATTTATACATTGCATATGCATTTTAGGTGATGAGTAGCCTCTGTAGGGATTATTCTACTGGGCATTGGCTCACCCTATACGGGAAACATTTCAGGTGTGGGTCATGCACCAATGGACGGCTCACAATCCGGGTCACATGGTTGAAGAAAAGTCGACTTGTGGCTTCCAATCCATTTTTTTTTTGTAAAAGTAGATTTGTAATTAAATTTTGGCATGTAATGTGTAAAGGAATTGTAATAGAGTATATATGGACTGTTTTAATATAACCTTGCATATTTTGATATAAATATGATGATTGGACCCGGTGTGGTCAAGTTTTACGTATAAAATGGACCCTGTGTGGTTATGGTATTATATTGGACCTCGGATGGGTCATGTAAATGTTGATTGCACAGATTGTGTTTTGGGGTAGAGCTTCCCGTACAAAGGAGACTCTGCCCGGATTTCGTTAAATTATGGATCCCAGTAAATGGGACACAGCGGTGCGATATCGAGTTATACAGTATCCACGGGCATTCCGTGGGTTGATGGGAAATTAACGGACCCCATGAATTTGGGGTGTCACAAAAGGCCTTTGAGCTCAAGGTTGCTGAACTAACATTTGCCAATGATGATCTAAAAGCACAGGTGTAGGACTTGAAGGCTCAGATTCAGGGTTTGAGTTTTGCAAAAAAGACCCTTGAAGCTAAGGTTAAGACGAAAAATGATGAGTTGAAGCTCAAAGCTCAAGACAAACGACTTGTTTCTAGCACGAAAGGATGTCTTTGAGGATCATGAAACTATCCAGGCCGTGAAGAACGATTGGAAGGAACTGGTTGATGTCAATAATGTGTTGTTGAAGGAGGTGAGGCAGAGAGAGCCAAGGTGTGGGAGAAGGACTCCCAGATAGCTGAGCTTCAGGATGAGTCTATCATGGATTGGGCCAAGGGTTACTTTGCATTCCAAGTGCAAGCCATGGACAAGTACCTGGTTCAAGAGTTTGACTTTGATCCTCCTCTAGATGAGGAGGAAAGAGGATTAGCTGTGGAGAAGGAGGCTGAGATCGGGGATCCTGGGGCTGACTCTGGCAAAGTTGAGGTTGAAGCTTTTGGAGTCACTCTTGCTGACGGTGAGGTTAAGGCTTCTAAGCCTGTTCTACTTCTGCGAGCTTCTTTTGAGATGACTGCTTTAGTAGAGGTGGAGTTCCTGAAGCTATTATGCCCTTAATTGACTCTACTAAGGCTGAGGTTCCAGCACCTGCCTCCTATGAGGCTTCCTTTGTTTCAAATGACCTTTTGCTTGATTGTTACCATTGTAGTATATCCTAACCTGCGAACATCATCCCTCAATGCGTATAGTCTATGTGTGGAGGAGAATGTCACTCTCCCTTGGAATGATGTCAAAATAAAGGGCAACGAAATGGTGGGTGAATGAAATGTATGAAATGTGTGTGTGTGTGTGAATAAAAATGCTCTCCAAGCGCAGAGAGACTTTTGCTTGTCGTGTTATATTTAGAATCATATTCCGAGGTCGTCTCCTCAGGGAAGGAGGTGTGTCCTNTAGCCGGGAACAGGTTTTGCGAGGCAAGACCGTGCGGCTAGTGAAGGTGTTGTGGCAGCATCGAGGAGTAGAGGAGGCGACATGGGAGCGCGAGGACACTGTCCGTACTAGTTATCCTTTCTTGTTCAAGGATGGAGGTACATTCTTCTGGTCATTTAGCGTTAATTGACTGTNTTGAAGGTTGGTTTGTGATTGTGATGAAAATAAAATAGAACAAATGTTGGCTAATCTAAAGGGTTCACTCCAATGGGAATACCAAATCAACTCAAATCCTTCCTCCAATAAAGCATAGATGTATGATTAANGTCATTTAGCGTTAATTGACTGTTGTATATGCATGTGTATGTGAATTTCGGGGACGAAATTCTTTTAAGGGAGGAAGAATGTGAAACCAGGGAAAATTTTAACTTTTNCAATAAAGCATAGATGTATGATTAATTCGTGGGAAGCTAGGGATGAGATGGAAGTGAGGATCCAAGCATAACCCGTGACAAGTCTACGGGATATCAAAGACTCACAATCTCGTCCACCCTCTACCCAGTCAAACTGAACCATCGTACTTTGAGAGGAGGAAAAAAAATGAGTTGAAATGGCATACCCAAGAGAAGGTCTCCCTTGGATTAGCCAACATAAAGGCTTAGCTATTCATGCTTAAGGTAAAGACAACAATGTAATGAGAAGACATTATGAAGAAATGAAAATTGGAGCTAAGCTAATGCAAAGAAACATAAACTAAGAGAGAATACATTTAATAACCATTTTAAAACTAAGAAATTAAAAGAAAATAAAATGCACAAATATAACTTCAGGATAATTTATACATATCCATCACCTCTTTCTAAAGAGTAAATGAGAAACTACTTATTCTTCATGACTTTGGTAAAGTTAGAAAAGTGAGTGATGCTCATCCCCCCAAGTAAAGGAAGTACAAGGTAAAATACATTACACAAGAAGACGATCTTTGACAAAGAATGAGTGAATCACGCCCAACCCTTCACGACTTTGGTAAGCTCTAGAAAAGTGGAAGAGTTCCACTCCTCTAAGGGAAGAAGGAAGCTCAAACAATGAAAGTAAAAGAATCAATAAATTAAAAGAAAATGATAATACAATAAAAGAATAAAAGAATATAATAATATAATAAAAAAAAACAATACTTAAAGTAAAAAAAAGCAATAATATTTTTCCAGGGTTTTCCACCATTAAAACATGATGTTTCACAAGTCCTAAGGGGTGGTATTTATAGATAATAAGGGAGGGTGAAAGTCTTGTTTGACGATTTTGAATTACACTTTGATCCCTTTTTGTTTTGAGCTTTGACAGTTGGCACCCCTTTAGTTTGTAGCTTTGTTGTAAAAAAATTCTGAAAAGAACAACAATTAATGCATTATCCCTAATTCACACACTAACCCTAATTTAACTTACTTTTGACTTTTTTTTAACTTTGTTTAATTAACAAAATTGACCTATTAACTTAATCAAATTATGTATTAATTAGGGTTAATCACACCCCAACCTCAACATTACTAGTTCCTAGTANAAAGTAGGGCTAGACACTCCCTCGGGTGAAAAACCCAGCCACTTGGTTCATACACTTACTGGCGGTGAAATTCCAGAAAAGTGTAACGGCGTACGGATCCGGAGGTGCGATTACCGAATCCAATACCCCATAAAGGCACATGATTTTGATATATAAATTATTCATTTGATGGAAAACATCCAAGAATGAATTAGTTTTATGACATATGGTTGATTTCAAAATGATCTTTGGATGTGTTTCATCGAAGACGTTTGTTTTACACGTAAGTGTCGCATTGTGTTGTGGGAGTCGATGTGGACTCGGGATAGCATGCATGGGTGAGTTTCATCTCATTACTTGGCATGGCATCATGATTTTCCAACATTGTATTATATGTTATTGTTGGAGGGAATACTTGTTGTGAAATGTTGCATTTATATATTGCATATGCATTTTAGGTGATGAGAAGCCTCTGTAGCTATTATTCTACTGGGCGTTGGCTCACCCTATACGGGAAACATTTCAGGTGTGGGTCATGCACCAATGGACGGCTCACAATCAGGGTCACATGGTTGAAGAAAAGCCGACTTGTGGCTTCCAATTCATTTTTTTTTTTGTAAAAGTAGATTTGTAATTAAATTTTATCATGTAATGTGTAAAGGAATTGTAATAGAGTCTATATGGACTGTTTTAATATAACCTTACATATTTTGATATAAATATGATGATTGGACCCGGTGTGGTCAAGTTTTACGTATAAAATGGACCCTGTATGGTTATGGTATTATATTGGACCTCGGATGGGTTATGTAAATGTTGATTGCACAGATTGTGTTTTGGGGTAGAGCTTCCCGTACAAAGGAGACTCTGCCCGGATTTCGTTAAATTATGGATCCCAGTAAATGGGACACAGCGGTGCGATATCGAGTTATACAGTATCCACGGGCATTCCGTGGGTTGATGGGAAATTAACGGACCCCATGAATTTGGGGTGTCACAAAAGGCCTTTGAGCTCAAGGTTGCTGAACTAACATTTGCCAATGATGATCTAAAAGCACAGGTGTAGGACTTGAAGGCTCAGATTCAGGGTTTGAGTTTTGCAAAAAAGACCCTTGAAGCTAAGGTTAAGACGAAAAATGATGAGTTGAAGCTCAAAGCTCAAGACAAACGACTTGTTTCTAGCACGAAAGGATGTCTTTGAGGATCATGAAACTATCCAGGCCGTGAAGAACGATTGGAAGGAACTGGTTGATGTCAATAATGTGTTGTTGAAGGAGGTGAGGCAGAGAGAGCCAAGGTGTGGGAGAAGGACTCCCAGATAGCTGAGCTTCAGGATGAGTCTATCATGGATTGGGCCAAGGGTTACTTTGCATTCCAAGTGCAAGCCATGGACAAGTACCTGGTTCAAGAGTTTGACTTTGATCCTCCTCTAGATGAGGAGGAAAGAGGATTAGCTGTGGAGAAGGAGGCTGAGATCGGGGATCCTGGGGCTGACTCTGGCAAAGTTGAGGTTGAAGCTTTTGGAGTCACTCTTGCTGACGGTGAGGTTAAGGCTTCTAAGCCTGTTCTACTTCTGCGAGCTTCTTTTGAGATGACTGCTTTAGTAGAGGTGGAGTTCCTGAAGCTATTATGCCCTTAATTGACTCTACTAAGGCTGAGGTTCCAGCACCTGCCTCCTATGAGGCTTCCTTTGTTTCAAATGACCTTTTGCTTGATTGTTACCATTGTAGTATATCCTAACCTGCGAACATCATCCCTCAATGCGTATAGTCTATGTGTGGAGGAGAATGTCACTCTCCCTTGGAATGATGTCAAAATAAAGGGCAACGAAATGGTGGGTGAATGAAATGTATGAAATGTGTGTGTGTGTGTGAATAAAAATGCTCTCCAAGCGCAGAGAGACTTTTGCTTGTCGTGTTATATTTAGAATCATATTCCGAGGTCGTCTCCTCAGGGAAGGAGGTGTGTCCTCATGAAGGTGATTTTTTTGTAAAAATAAAGTGTAAAATCTTTTGTTGGTTGAAGGTTGGTTTGTGATTGTGATGAAAATAAAATAGAACAAATGTTGGCTAATCTAAAGGGTTCACTCCAATGGGAATACCAAATCAACTCAAATCCTTCCTCCAATAAAGCATAGATGTATGATTAATTCGTGGGAAGCTAGGGATGAGATGGAAGTGAGGATCCAAGCATAACCCGTGACAAGTCTACGGGATATCAAAGACTCACAATCTCGTCCACCCTCTACCCAGTCAAACTGAACCATCGTACTTTGAGAGGAGGAAAAAAAATGAGTTGAAATGGCATACCCAAGAGAAGGTCTCCCTTGGATTAGCCAACATAAAGGCTTAGCTATTCATGCTTAAGGTAAAGACAACAATGTAATGAGAAGACATTATGAAGAAATGAAAATTGGAGCTAAGCTAATGCAAAGAAACATAAACTAAGAGAGAATACATTTAATAACCATTTTAAAACTAAGAAATTAAAAGAAAATAAAATGCACAAATATAACTTCAGGATAATTTATACATATCCATCACCTCTTTCTAAAGAGTAAATGAGAAACTACTTATTCTTCATGACTTTGGTAAAGTTAGAAAAGTGAGTGATGCTCATCCCCCCAAGTAAAGGAAGTACAAGGTAAAATACATTACACAAGAAGACGATCTTTGACAAAGAATGAGTGAATCACGCCCAACCCTTCACGACTTTGGTAAGCTCTAGAAAAGTGGAAGAGTTCCACTCCTCTAAGGGAAGAAGGAAGCTCAAACAATGAAAGTAAAAGAATCAATAAATTAAAAGAAAATGATAATACAATAAAAGAATAAAAGAATATAATAATATAATAAAAAAAAACAATACTTAAAGTAAAAAAAAGCAATAATATTTTTCCAGGGTTTTCCACCATTAAAACATGATGTTTCACAAGTCCTAAGGGGTGGTATTTATAGATAATAAGGGAGGGTGAAAGTCTTGTTTGACGATTTTGAATTACACTTTGATCCCTTTTTGTTTTGAGCTTTGACAGTTGGCACCCCTTTAGTTTGTAGCTTTGTTGTAAAAAAATTCTGAAAAGAACAACAATTAATGCATTATCCCTAATTCACACACTAACCCTAATTTAACTTACTTTTGACTTTTTTTTAACTTTGTTTAATTAACAAAATTGACCTATTAACTTAATCAAATTATGTATTAATTAGGGTTAATCACACCCCAACCTCAACATTACTAGTTCCTAGTAATAAATAACAACATAATAAAAGAAAATCACTTTTGTAGATGACACGATTGCATTTAGCATATGCAACAAGCCGTTAAACTCTTAGGAGAACCCTAGTGGACTAGTTTTGTCTCGTGAAGGTTTCCAATGAAGCTACCTACAAACTCCAGTTTAACAGATGTGTATATGTAAGATTTTTTATCAGAATGTGTTAGCACCCTGATCGTTGAGACACACATCCCTTAATTTCAAACTGTTTCCCAAAAACTTCTCTGTTATCAGTATGTACTCTATNTGGTTGATTTCAAAATGATCTTTGGATGTGTTTCATCGAAGACGTTTGTTTTACACGTAAGTGTCGCATTGTGTTGTGGGAGTCGATGTNCTGTTATCAGTATGTACTCTATGCAAAAATAAACACTTGTTACATTGGTATTTGAAATTCCCTATATAGTAAGAATAATCATTCAAGTGACAAGAATTATTATATAACAAAAACTTTTCTTTACAACCTTCCATGGATAGCTTTGATTTCAAAATCCTCTTTTAGAAATCTCTCAAAAAAAATTCTCTCTGATTGTAATGACTTTTCTCACAAAAGCATGTGATCAGAAAGAGGTTAATTGTAAATTCACATGCTCAACAATTACAGGAGTGAAAACAAAGAAAATAGGCTAATCATATTTGACATAATCTCATGGAAGAATATTGATACAAATAAAGTTATACTAGTTAACATACCCCACACTTTTGATTGACGACCTACACATGCATCAGACTTGAGATCACTTAGGTCTTTTTATAGGGTATATTGTGGCCAGGGGTGGCTAACAAAACGATATCAATGATATTCAAAAGGTATCCTTTCTTTATGTAATTTAGCACACCTCTTTATAGCTTTTTGAAACTTCACCTACATGGTATTTCTTTCTTTCATTCTTTTTCTCATTTTTCACTTTCTTGGCCATTTTTTTTTCCAGTAGTTTCCCCAGACTTTTCTTTCTTTGAACAGTAGCCACCATCTTTTTTTATTTTTCTCTTGCTTTTTTGCATCATACTGATTTATAAGAGGGTGCAAGAAAATTAGATATTAAAGGTATGTCAAATATATTTTCCTGTGGCTCGGTTATCATATGGGTTACATGAAAAAGAAATCACACATTAAAGACTCAATCACGGCTAATTAGGGATATAATTTTGTAAAAGAAATGGCTAAGGCTCAAAAATTAAATCAAAGATAGCCTAAGATCCATGTGCACATGTATGTGTCGTATGAACAGATTCTTTGTGGGATACATCAATAGACTACTATATTTGCATCAATCTAAACAGTAATAATGAGATTATTCAGGAATCGAAAGTAAAAAACTTTACTTAAGCAAATGTTGATTTTCTCTCAAAGCATCGTAAGGCTCGAAAACTTACCTGGGTATTCTTCGTTACCTCCACTGGTTATGTCAGATTTTCAAAGAATGTCGGTTATATATTAATTCTATTTTCGAGTTTGGTTATTCCGTACCTTAAGAATAACAAATACAAATGTACATTTCACATTTAAGCATAGAGAAAATACCATTTTTCAAGGAAATTAGGGTTTTTTTTTTGTGAAACTGGCATTCAAACTTAAATAAAAATCAAAGTTATTTACATACACATTTATCTATGACAATTGAAAGAAGACTAATTGCATAAATTGAACTTGGAAAACTATGACGTCTCAGGATCAATCCCTACCCACGCTACAGACTGGCATTTTAGGACATTCCTTACGCGGCCCATATCTTTATTTCAATAAAAAGACTTTGTACATCTAAATAAAATATTTACACTTTTTACAAAAAAAGTTCGGACCATTAACCTTAATCCCAAAAAAACACTCTTTTCCACAGCTTTGTTAAAAAAAAAAACAAATCTAATCCGAGTCATCGCTTGTGTCTATGTCATTATTAGTGACCCTTCCAACTTCTTGTCACACATAACGTGTAAGTCCCGGACTGGTAAAAAATGGCGTGTCAGGAAAATCCTTACTCTGTTTATACACTATCCAGTTTAAACGATCGGTTCTACGACCCAAAATTGGTTCAAAACACTGATTGTATTTTTTGATGTGAAAGATCCTACCACATTGTTTACAAGCACCTAGTCGTTTGGCACGACGATGTTTAGCAAAAGTATTTCTGCCACACAATGATTTTGTTTGTGCTTCTCGGATTTCATTTTTTCTCCCAACTCTTGCTTTTCTCATTATCACAGCATGCACATCAGATGAAAAAGTGCGTAAAACGGCTAAACTAAACAAAAAAAGTTTACTATCCATGCTTGCTAAACTAAAGACACCTTATCTGGTTCTTTAATATTTGGCAGTCACAAAGACGATTAAGGCTGCATTCGATATGATCATGAAATATAAGCAAAAATATTGTAAAAATAGTATAAAAATAAATATAACCTTTTTTTTAAAATGCAAAACTGTGAATTGTTCAAATACAAAACTAGAATTGTAAATATGAAACTAGAACAAACTAGAACTGTAGATCACACCCCCAACCTAAATTGAACATTGTCCCCAATGTTTCGAATTTACCAGTAGAGTTTGGAAATGAGGTTGTAAGGTAGAGATCTGTTCATTTGCCGAAACCTACAAACAAAACATAATAATTAATCATCTCTAGGGAGATCTAGGCTGGGCTGGAAATTCCTCACCCTAAGTGCGAGTAGAAGAAGAGCACCCATGTATAAATACAAACATATAAGACAAATTATTAAACAAAAGACTGGGTCTTCGGGGTATATGGTCTTGGATTTGTAGGGGATGAGTTGTTTTTATAGAGAACAGAGAGAACAATGAAGAAGAAGAAAAGAAGAAGAAGGGGGGCCAACACTGGTGGATGGGAAAAAGGGGAAAAAGGGAAAAAGAGTTGGAGGCCTTATAAAGGCATCCTAGTGGGTCAAATTGTTTTTTTTGAGTGTCAGCAAGTGCGAAGTGTAGGCAGGTGCAAATATCTACCCGAAATATTCCCACAAGCATTGATGTAAGATGCAAATGGTGTACCTCACCTCCCAACTTGATTCATGCATTGTGCTCAATACAACAAAAAGATATGATATTCAATGACAGCCAGTAAAAAGATGAGTAGGGTGAACACCTCGCACTTGAGCTTTGATCAACGCACCAGTATCTGAAACTAAAAAAAAAAAAACAACGCTATATGACCAAGTAAATAACATAAAAAAAAATAACATGAGTAAATAAAAAGATTGTACACTAAAAAACATAAAAACTGGTTATTCCTCTACGAATTCTGGATACATCGGATCCGTCAAGTCCTCCTCCACTCCTTGTCCTTCAAAACCCTCGAAAAATGGCTTAAGTCTTTGGCCATTGACCTTGAATGTCTAGCCATTCTCGGGGGTTTGTGATTTCCATAGTTCCATTGGGGTAGATCACCTTGACAAGATTGGGGCCATCCCAACGGATCAGAGTTTGCCTTAGAAGATCGAGAGACGAAAGTTGTACAAGAGCACTTTTTGGCCCGGGCTCGAATGACTTCTGTACAATGGATTTTTCATAAAATATCTTAGCCCATTCTTTTAAAATTTTAGAGCTCTCATACGCGTCTATTCGCATCTCTTTCAATTCATTCAATTCTAGCTTTTTATGCTCTCCGGCCATTCTCAAATTGTAGTTCAAAGTCTTTATGACCCAATAATCCTTGTGTTCCATCTCAACTGGCTAATGACAAGCCTTTCTATAGACAATCTGGTAGAGAGACATGCCTATGACAGTCTTATAGGCAGTACAGTAAGCCCATAGGGCATCGGTCAATCTATTTGATCAATCTTTCCTATTTGGATTCATCATCTTTTCTAAAATATTTTTGATCTTTCTATTGGCCAACTCAATTTGGCCTTTGGTTTGTGGGTGGTATGCGGTGGACACCTTATGTGTGAAGCCATATTTAAACATTAAAGATGCAAATGACCTATTGCAAAATTGTAATCCACCATCACTTATCATTACACGAGGCATCCCAAACCTCAAAAAAAATATTTTTCTTGAGAACCTTGACTACAACTCGGTGGTCATTAGTATTGGTTGGGATAGCCTCCACCCATTTGGACACGTAGTCCACTACCAGTAGAATGTATAGATAGCCAAACGACATAGGGAAGGGACTCATGAAGTTGATACCCCAATAATTAAATATTTCTATAACAAGCACAGGGAAAAGGGACATCATGTTCCTTCAGGTCACACTACTCAAACGTTGGCATCTATCACACTCTTTACAAAATGAAATACAATCCTTTATAAGAGAGGGCCAAAAAAAACCTACCTGAAGAATTTTTGCTGAGATCTTTTTCGCCGAGAAATGGCCACTTCATGCTTGTGAATGACAGAATGCAAGGACATCCTGCTGTTCATTTTCCAAATGCTAGCTTTATAAGAATGTTCCTGCAATTAATCACAGCATTAGATGTAGCAAGAAAAGGTCTACCAAGTATTACAGGGATTTGAGAGCTAAGATTTGCAATCGGGTAAGTGTCAAGCACAATAAAATCAACAGGAAAGTAAAATTTATCGACATGTACTAAAACATCCTCAACTACTCCCCTTGGTGTCCGAACACTATGGTCCTCTAGTTGAAGCATGATTGTAGTAGGCTTCAATTCTTCGAGCTGAAGTTGTTGGTACACCAAGTACGGAAGGAGGTTCACACCAGCCCCCAAATCAAGGAGTGCTTGCTCCACCTGGTAATTCCCTATTGTTATGGCAATGGTGGGGCAGCCGGGGTCTTTAAACTTTGGAGAGGTGTTTGTCCTCAAAATCGAGCTCACTTGCTCTGTAAGGAATGATTTCTTGTGAACATTGAGCCTCCTCTTCATAGTGCATAAGTCTTTCAAGATCTTTGCACAAGATGGAATTTGTTTTATCGCGTCAAGGAGTGGAATGTTTATTTTCACCTGCTTAAACATTTCAATGATATCAAAATAATTAGTCACCTTGATGGGTGGCTTCAAGCAATTGGGAAAAGGAGCAAGCATGGGGGAAACAAGCACACTTTCATCAACAATTTTTTTATTCTCAACTACCTCACTTTCTCTCTTCTTACTCACTCCACCCTCAATGGTGTCACCCATGGTCTCTTTTTCTTTTGGCAATGTGGCCTTGGGTGAGACTTTTGACACAATGGTCTTATCAATTTGTTTGCCACTTCGAAGGGTGATAACTGTCTTGAGTTTCTCACAACTTTCTCTTAAGGGCTCCGATGACTCAACAACATGTTGACTTCTAGGGTTCTCTTGGGGTTGAGAGGAGAATTTCCCTTTCTCTTGCTGTGATGCCCCCAAAGAGCTTGTCAACTTCGTGAGTTGGGCTCGAATATCATTAAAAGCTGCGGCATTTTGATTGTTAATGGTAGTCTGACTTTGAATGAAAGCATGAACCATATCCTCCAAATTCCTCTTGTGGGGAGATTGATAGGTGGGAGTATTGGATGGCCCTTAGGAAAAGCTTTGTAGAGGTGGACTTGGTGAAAAATTCTATGGTGGTGGGTTTGATGAATATCCTTGCAGATTGGTCTGGGGGTATTGAGAGCTAGACGCTTAACCTTGGGATTGAAATTGATTTTTCCTAGGAGGCATCGAAGGTGTGTATGCATTTGAACCATGAGGAGTGAGATTCTCATTTCTCCAACTAAATTTTGGGTGATTACTCCAATCCAGATTATAAGTGTTTGAAAGTGTTGAGAATGATTGTCTCGTTTGGTTAAAGGCATTGACTTGCTCGTGACACACTTTCTTAAGTGCTAGAATGTTAGCACACTCTGATATGGAATGTTCTATACTCTCACAAATTGAGCAACCCTCCTCAATCTTTGAAACGTTTGACTCCTCGTGCCTCCTATTCACCTCAAGACTCTTAACTTTCCTACAAAACTTGACAATTTTGGAAAGCAAGTCTTCTCGGTCTCTTAAGTCATAAATCCCTCCCCTATGAGTTTGGTTATTCCCTTGAGGAGAAGACCTTGGTACATCGGTGGGATCTATAATGTTCCATGATTGTGCATTTTTGTGTCAATGTATCAAAGTAGTCTAAGGCCTCATCGGGGTCCTTACTCAAAAACTCTCCATTACACATCATATGTATGAACTGTCAATGGCCCAGTGTGATTCCCTTATAAAAGAAACTCACCAACTGCCACGGTTCAAAGCCATGGTGTGGAATGGATTTTAGCAACTCCTTGTACCGATCCCAACATTGGTAGAATTGCTCATTGGGCTTCTCCGAAAAATTTTGAATTTGTTTTTTTAAAGTGGTGGTTTATGCACCGAAATTTATTTTTTTTAAAACTCAGAGAGCATTTGGTTCCAAGATGTTATGGATCGAGGCCTTAAGGAATTAAGCCACTTTTTTGCCTTATCTCTTAGGGAAAAAGGGAACAATTTCAGCCTAGCTATGTCTTCCATACCATGAGTGGTGAGAAAGGTTGCAACTAATTCTTCAAAATCCCTTATGTGCAAATAGGGGTTTTCCTTTTCAATTCTGTGGAAAGTGGGAAGTAGTTGCAACATCCCAGGCTTAACTAGGAAGAGATGAGCTTGGACCAGAAGGAGGATGCATGAGGGTGTGGTACTTCGTGTGGGTTGAAGGAAATTTTTCATTGATCTTGTCGGAGGCTCAATGTAGATGTTGTTCCCTTCATTCACGGGAGGAGAAAATTCTATCCATGGATTGGGCATTCTAGGTTCTTGTCATTTCCCCCCCATTGCATGTTTAGATTGACACCTACATTCTCAAAATTATCACCCGCATCCTTGGGTGGGTCTTGGTCAATGCTCATATTGGGGCCCAAGGGTTGTCTAACTAGTCGATTTTGTTCGTCCCGATCCCACATATAACAAAACTATCTACAAATAAAAATATAAACAAACAAAAGCATATACAAGGATCAACGTATCTCAACCCAGGATGAACATCACAGGACTTACCTTCGTTGTCCAAAAATTACCTTCTTGATTCGACACTTGCCCTCCCCAACAACGACACCAAAAATGCTTGATTGTTGCCGTTGTAGTATATTCTAACCTTCGAACATCATCCCTCAATGCGTATATTCTATGTGTGGAGGGGAGTGTCACTCTCCCTTGGAATGACGTCAAAAGAAAGGGCAACATAATGGTGGGTGAATGAAATGTATGAAATGTGTGTGTGTGTGAACAAAAATCCTCCCCAAGCGTAGAGAGACTTTTGTTTGTCGTGTTATACTTTGAATCGTATTCCAAGATCGTCTCCTTAGGGAATGAGGTGTATCCTCATGAAGGTGATTTTTTTGTAAAAATAAAGTGTAAAATCTTTTGTTGGTTGGAGGTTGGTTTGTGATTGTGATGAAAATGAAATAGAACATATGTTGGCTAATCCAAAGGGTTCACTCCAATGGGAATACTCGAATCCTTCCTCCAATAGAGCATAGATGTACGATTAATTCATGGGAAGCTAGGGATGAGATGGAAGTGAGGATCCAAGCATAACCTGTGATAAGTCTATGAGATATCAAAGACTCACAATCCTATCCACCCTCTACCCAATCAAACCGAACCATCGTACTCTGAGAGGAGGAAGAAAAATGAGTTGAAATGGCATACCCAAGAGGAGGTCTCCCTTGGATTAGCTAACTTAAAGGCTTAGCTACTCATGCTTAAGGTAAAGAAAACAATGTAATGAGAAGACATTATGAAGAAATAAAAATTGGAGCTAAGCTAATACAAAGAAACATAAACTAAGAGAGAATACATTTAATACCCATTTTAAAGCTAAGAAATTGAAAGAAAACGAAATGCACAAATATAACTGCCGGATGATTCATACATGTCCATCACCTCTTTTTAAAGCGTGAATGAGAAACTACTCACTCTTCATGACTTTAGTAAAGCTAGAAAAGTGAGTGATGTTCATTCCTCGAAGTAGAGAAATTACAAGGTAAAACACATTACACAAGGAGCCGATCTTTGATAAAAATAAATGAGTGAATCACGCTCCACCCTTCACGGCGTTGGTAAGCTCTAGAAAAGTGGAGGAGTTTCACTCCTCTAAGGGAAGAAGGAAGCTCAAACAATGGAAGTAATAAATTAAAGGAAAGTAATAATACAATAAAAGAAAACAATAATACAATAAAAGAAAGCAATAATACAATAAAAAAATAATATTTAAAGTAAAAGAAATCAATATACTTTTAGAGGATTTTTCACTACCAAAAGATGATGCTTTACAAATCCTAAGGGGTGATATTTATAGGCAATAAGGAAGGGTGAAAGGGCGGTTTTGAATTATTCTTTGATCCCCTTTTGTTTTGAGCTTTGACAGTTGGCTCCCTTAGTTTGTAGCTTTGGCAGTTAGCACCCCTTTAGTTTGTAGCTTTGTTGTAGAAAAAACCTTGAAAGAACAACAATTAATGCATTATCCCTAATTGACACACTAACCATAATTTAACTTACTTTGACTCTTTTAACTTTGTTTAACTAACACAATTGACCTATTAACTTAATTAAATTATGCATTAATTTGGGTTAATCACCTTCGTCGAGCTCTTGTTCTGCCAAAAGGAGGGGAAAAAGTGGCTACTCTTGAGCTAACCCATGCAACTAAAGAAACTGCGGATCCAGCTGTAGATACTTAGGGCTTTCTATGTTTTGAAATTTTCCTCTTTTTGCTTTGTAATTAGAATGCATTAAAAAGAACTTTTTGTAATTTTCATGTTTTGCGCTTAGATTTACCTTTCCTTCTCTGCCCCCTTGCTTTTGAGGAGAGTTTTGGTCTTCTGGAAGGATTATATTTTTCGAAGTATGAGTTCTATCTTTTGTTATGAGCTAAGAAGCTCATCTTTGGTTTATTAGCTGAAGAGCTCATCTGTAGTTTATGAGTTGAAGAGCTCATATTTTATTTATGAGTCAAAGAACTCATTTTTTATTTAGAAGAGCTCATCTTTATTTTTATAAGTTGCAGAGCTCATCTTTTGTTTATGAGTTAAAGAACTTATCTTTAGTCTTATGAGCTAAAGAGCTCATCTTTTATTCATGAGTTATGGAACTCATATTTAGTTTATGTGCTGAAGTGTTCATCTTTATTTTAATGAGCTAAAGAGCTCATCTTTTGTTTGTGAGTTAAAGAACTCATCTTTAGTCTTATGAGCTGAAGAGCTCATCTTTTATTCATGCATTAAGAAACTCATATTTAGTTTATGAGCTGAAGAACTCATCTTTTATTTATGAGTTTTGGAGCTTATTGTTTGTTTATGAGCCAAGGAGTCCATTGTTTTTATTTTTATGAGCTGAAGAGCTTATCTTTTGCTTATGAGCTGGGGAGCTCATCATTTGTTTGGAGAGTGTGACTTGATTCGAAATGTGTTCACCCAAGTGTAGACAGTCAAGTTGTAGTTATAATCCGGTTAAGTCTGGAGTCGAATCCACAGAGAACTACTGTTGGTGTTTTTGAAGTAAACAGTGACGGAGACCAAAGTGTCTATAACCCTTGAGATTAGAAGTTGTGATTTTATGGAATTTTCTAGACAAAATATAATATTCTCTCAAATGAAAAAGTCACCATTTAGCTCGAGGATCTGGACATGTAGTTGATCATCCGGTTGGTATTTTTGTGCTTGAGAACTCAATTATCCCCTATGTCAACAACAATTTAATTGGAGGATAAAGATGGACTGTGAGAATTAAGAGCATGATTTTGAAGTGTTTGTAGAGATTTACAAGAATTGTCAGTGTTAGGACTCAACCCGTCTACAAACAAGCAAGTAATTCTACAAATCATCCAACCACTATGATATTATTCCATTCTTATTTAAAGCACAATAATAGTAAAGATTAAAATGTTGTTATAAAGATCTAGTTTGAGTACTTGCAAATACCAATGAATCCTCCTATACCAAGAGTTAACTTTTCTTTAGAAAGGACTCATGATTGTACAAAGTACCTTAACTTTGCTTGATGAATTCATTCATTCAATGAGCAATCAAAAGATAAAATATTAAGCATAAATGAAATACACAAATATAACTTCTGAATAATTTATACATGCCCATCACCTCTTACTAAATAATGAATGAGAAACTACTTATTCTTCATGGCTTTTAGAAAGCTAGAAAAGTGAGTGATTCTCATTCCCCCCAAGTAGAGGAGTTACAAGATAAAATACACTACACAATAAGCCTATCTTCGACGAAAAATGAGTGAATCACTACCCGCCCTTCAATGCTACAAGAGAGCTAGAAAGGTGAGAGAGTTTCACTCCTCTAAGTGAAGAAAAAAGCTTTTACAATGGAAGCTAATGAAACTAATAATGGAACTAAAAGAAAGCTAGTTACATTTGGAGAGTTTCTTCCTCTTCCAAAGATTCTCTTTTACAAGTCTCAGGAGGAGGTATTTATAGGCAAGGAGGAGGAGATAAAAGTTCAAACCCAAGTGTTTAAAGTCCAAGTGAATGCCACAAAATTCGGATGAAAATCCAATCATTCTACAGCCTGTCTGGGGAATACATTTGAATGTTGTATGGCGTTCGAACATGGAGTACTATCTTCTGTGATGGGTGTTCGTACGCTGATTGGAGTTTGAAAGTAATACTCAAGTGACTTTTGTCCTTCTCAGGGAAGTTGCAACATGCCACGTGCCATCACCCTAGCAATCTCTTGGGGGTCCTCAAATAATTCAAGATGGCGTTCGAACGTGGATGCTTTGCTTCCTCTTTCTCCAATTCTCTTCCAGAACACGTGGGTGTTGCATGAAAGTTTGATGTTTATTGACTTTCGGCCCTTGTACATTCTTTCTCCCTGAAATGTTATCATTGAAACTCTATCAAAGCATAATTAGTCTTATAAAAGCATAGTAACTTGCTAATTTTAACTATTCATCACACCCCCAACCTAAATATTGCTAGTCCCTTAATAATGCAAAAGTAATTAAATAATTAAATAAAAAATTATTTACAATGCCATTTTTGTAGGTCATCCGGTTGCATTTAACATATGCAACAAGCCATTTAAACCCCTAGATTTCCCCTAGCAGCCTAGCAGATGAGTGTTATCTCGTAAGAGTTTCCAGTGAAGCTATCCACAAATTTCAATTGAACAGATGTGCATATATAAGATTTTTTGTCTGAGTGAGTTAGCACCATGATTGTTGAGACACCTAACCCTCGATTTTCAACTTGTTTTCCAAACACTTCTCTTTCATAGGTTCGTAGTCTATGCAAAAATAAAAACTTGTTTCATAGGTATGTCTGTTTGGAACATGTTGCTTGCAAGGAAAAATTCGGATACCTCCACTTAATACACCTCCTTCAGCACTTAAGGCGTTTTATGATGGCCATGATGAACAGTCACAATCGTTTTTTCAACATACATGCGAGTATAATGTAGCAAATGCTTTTACAAGTCTTGTTGCAATCTTGGATTCAAGATTGGTCACTAGAAGGGGTCCTACATAATTCACTATCCATGGAGAATTACGACATCTGACTGGATCACTTTTGCCACATCCAGGTCAAGATGCAGTGTACTCCCAATTGTACATTTATGACTCTACTTCAGCTTTAGACATGCATAGTCGTAGAAATACTCAATTGCAACGCGATGGTTTGAAAATTATTCAAGACTGTTTGTTGCACGTAAATCTATTTCCAAAAAAACATTAGCAGACTTATGAGATTTTAAGTCAATCAGACGTGGCAGGTCAAAATTTACTTGCTTATCTTCATTACCGTTCTTCCATAGATCGACGTCAGTATAATCTCCCAATAATAGATGAAATTATGGTAATATTACTTGGCGATGGAACTGAATCAAGTGGAATGAGAGATATTGTTTTATATATGAGAGGGAATAATGGGATGATGCAAATTAATGAATGCCACCTGCATATTTACCTTTGCATTATGTGTTATTTTTTCCTCATGGTAAGCTTGGATGGGAACCTGAATTGAGATAGTGGGACGAATCTCATGGTGGACCTTTAACCAATCGATTGACTCAGTTGCAATTTTATAGTTATTGCATGTTTCAACGTGATACTGAGTATTCAACAATTTTGAGTGGGGGAAAATTACTTAAGGAGTTTGTAATAGATGCTTAGGCCTCTACTGAACAAAATCGATTGACATATTATAAGTTTAATCAAGCGAAGCTCTATGCAAAACTTTACTAGGGACTTACCAATGTTTGTGTAGATGAACCGAGACCTGATCAAATTGGTCAACGAATGATTTTACCATCTTCATTCACTGGGAGTGCAAGACATATGTTTGAAATATTTCAAGATTCGATGGCTATCAGATGTTACAACCAACACCCAGATATTTTTCTCACCATGATTGCAAATCCTAATTGGCCAGAAGTTTCTTTAGCCCTGTTAGAATATCAACAACCTATTGATCGTCCAGATTTAGTTGCCCATGTGTTTGAGTTAAAGAGGAGGTTTTTGATGAAGAAGATAGAGACAAAAAACATATTAGGTAAAAAGGTAGCACATGTTTTCATGATCAAATTCCAAAAACAAGGGCTACCATACATGCATGCACTTATGTTCCTTCATCATCCAGACAAAATTCAGACATGTTCTTAGAAAGACAAGGTAGTATGTGCTGAATTTCCTAATCTAGACCAAGATCCTCTTCTTTTTGAATTGATCAAGATTTGTATGGTACATGGACCATGTGGTGTTCGAAATCCACGTGCATCACGTATGAAAAATAGTGTATGTACTAAGAGGTACCCTCGGACATTTGTAGAATCAACAAGCATGAACAAAGATGGATATTCTGTCTATCGTCGTTGTGATAATGGTCATGTTTATACTGTTAGGGGCTAATAAGTTGATAATAGAGATGTCGTGCCATACAATCATTATCTTTCAAGAATATTCAACTGTCATATTAATGTGAAAGTTTGTGCGGGAATAAAATGCGTGAAAAACATCCATAAGTACATTTATAAAGGCCATGATTGCGCACCACTATGGTATTGGGAGGAGAAAATGAAATGCAACAATATCTTGATCCAAGGTATATTGGATCTCTAGAGGCTACTTAGCAAATAATTGGTAATCCTTTACATGAAGAGATTCCATCGGTTATACGTTTGGAACTTCATTTTCTGAGGATGCATCGTGTTGTTTTTAATTCGGACAAACCGCTTGAATCAATCATTTCAGGAGGTGAACAACATGACACAAATTTGACTGGTTTCTTTAAATGTTGTTCTTAAAATGAATTTGCATGTGCATTAACCTATCAAGAATTTCTAGAAAAATTTGTTTGGAACAAGAAAACCACAATATGGACACCTAGACAAAAGGGGTAAGCAATTGGCAGGATTTACTTTGTTAGCCCAAATTCAGGTGAACGTTTTTATTTGCGTTTGCTACTAACAGTTGCCAAAGGACCAACATCATTTGATAACCTATGCATGGTAAATAAAGTTATGTACGATTCTTTCAACTCTGCATGTATTGCAAGAGGTCTTTTAGAAGATGATATCGAATGAATACAATGTCTTCAAGAGGCTTTAATTATGAAAACGGGACACTAGCTGAGGAGATTGTTTAGTATTATTATAATTGAATGATATCCTCTATATCCATTTGTATTATGGAACCAATTTTTAGTGCATATATGTGATGATCTTAAACCCAAGATTTCATACAATGTTTGATATTTCAAATTCAACTCAGGATCAAATCAAAGATTATGGTTTATATTTGTTGAATCAATTGCTCCACGAGTTAGGCAAAAGCTTAATTGACTTCCCATCAATGCCACAACTGATTGAAAATTGGAATGCAATAGTTGGTAATATACTATTGTTTGAGCATCAAAAACTCTAGAATGAAGCACAACAGTCAGATGCACAAAGTAATGTTGATCACATTAATGATGCACAACATGTTGCTTATGCTAAAATCACATCATCAGTGTTTCAAGATATAGGAACTACTTTCTTCTTTAGTGGGGGTGCCAGGACAGGGAAAATTTTTTTGTATAATACAATTGCAAAGAAATTGCGTAGCCTTGGACATATTGTTGTTATTGTTGCTTCTTTTGGTATTGCGTCTTTATTATTGATGGGAGGCCGCATGGCACATTCAACATTTTGTGTTCCCTTAAATGTGCTTGAGAATTTGATTTGATGCTTTACCAAACAATCAATGCACGCAGAATTGTTCAGAAAAACAAAACTGCTAATATGGGATGAAGTACCTATGCAGCATAGACATTGTGTTGACGCAGTGGATTGCACACTACAGGATATTTGTGATAATAAAAAGCCATTTGAGGGTATTACTATTGTGCTTGGTGGAGACTTTCGACAAATCTTGTCAGTTCTATCAAGAGGAGTCCGCGAGCAATTTGTGGTGCATCGTTGAATCGATCATTTTTGTGGATGGGTATATATGTTTTGACTCTGGGTTTAAATATGCGATTAACTCACGCGGATTTTAGAAATTGAGATAATAATTTATTCATCAATAATTTTATGAAATATTACTTTTCATTAGTATTTATTCCTCTTCGCTCATTTAACTTCCCAATTTAAATTTTAGGTTGGGACAAATCCAGAAGAAATCACAGAACTTCGATCAACCATACAAAAAAATGTCATAATCTAGAAGAATTGATATTCAGAATTTACCCGCGTTTAGATGTGGCTGGTACAGTGACCTTGGATTATCTATTTGAACATACAATTCTTTCTGCACGTAATGATGATATTAGTTCTATAAATGCTGCAACATTGAATATATCCCCCTAGGGAGACTATTACATAGTTAGTTGCAGACAAAATTTCAGAAGATGAGGAACTCAATCATACTATCATGAACCATTTTCTGAATGAGTATCTAAACTCTCTAAATCCTTCAAGACTACCATCGTTTCAGTTGGAGGTAAAAGTGGATTGTCCAATAATGTTGTTGCGGAACATGACGCTAAAAGATGGGCTTTGTAATGGCATGCGATTAATGGTTGTCAGATGTTCCTTGTGTGTAATTGAAGCTCAGATTCAGAATGCAGATAAATCTAGCAATTTAGTCTTCATTCCAAGAACATCACTTACACCGTCATCTTCGAAAGTACCTTTTCAAATGACAAGACGTCAATTTTCTGTGCGCTTAACATATTCTATGACATCGATAAACCTCAAGGGATTTTTTAAATTCATTTGGGTTGATTTGTATATACCAGTGTTTAGTCATGGAAACCTGTATGTGGCACTATCCAGATGTACATCTTCTGATCGTACAAGTGTTTTTCTTCCTGAAGATGGGTCAAATTGCACATCAAACATTGTTTTCCCTGAAGTTTTGTTATAAGACCACCTATTCAATTACTTACAAATAGTACCATTTAGTTACAAATTTGTTCCTATTGAATACACATATAATTAAAATAACCATGTTAACTTTCCATTATCATCATTCAATATTGGTAGGATTGGTGTGAATTGGCAAAAGAGATGAAAAGAATAAATACAATGCGACTTCACCAATGGGGTTACCGTAATAAGGTAACTAGATCCTTACACTGTTTCAGTGAACTGTATTTTTTTATAAGTAATATATTCCACTAAGATTTTTTTTTCTTTTTTTCCTGTAAAACTAGGTTGTTGTCCATTCTCCCAACTTGAGGTTTCACATATATATTGACACAAGAACATTAAGAAAAGTGATAAAGAGAAAGTAGTATTTAATGAACTACTGGAAGATTGATTCATTAATTACATTGTTTAATACTACATACAAATATAGAATTTAGTGAAGCGAAATGATATGTTCAATTATGGAATTACTTAATATAAAACCTGATACTTAATTATTTGCATTGTTGCCCTTATTACTAATATGTCTGTTGTGACGGATAATAATTATGTTTAGTCTTGACTATAATTTGATAGTGATTTAATTAATTATTTAGTGCTCATATTCTATGTATTATATACAAAGTTTAGCATGTTGTTTAATCATAATTTTAATTTTCGTGTTGGTGTGTTATTATTCTTATTAAATCACATGGGTGAAAAAAATATTATTTTCTTTATTGTAATTCTACAAGTCCATTGTTAATGTGATTATTACAACTTTAATTTGTTTCTTTTATATTATGTACAGATAATATGGAGCAACCTCCTATCTATGTACGTCGTAATACGCATGTGGCGCTATCAAATATACAAGCTAAATTTGAAAATAAATCATTTGAAGATGGAACCCCAATCTCGAAGTTTGGGATGAAAAAAGTTGAATTAGGTCTGATGCCACAGATAACAGGGAAAAATATAAGTGGCAATTATATTATGCATAGAATAACAGAGACTCTTCCCACAACTTGGACTTCTGCAAAGGAAAACAAAATTCAAGACGACCAACCAACTAATGCAGTACGGTTTGTACAATTATTAGCGGAAGTAGAACACGATATCCATCCATTATAGATACAATTTGAGTAGGAGAAAATGGATCCAGGAACGAATGTCATAGATCATATAAATAAAAAAGAAGCATTATTCTATAAACTTCAACAAGAAGGTTTTAGTCCAAACAATCCAATAATGTTATATGTTAGTGTTAACACGCTTCAATTTACATGGCCAATTGACATAATTCATAAGAAGTTCGAGAATGGCTTTATAGATATGATAGATTTGGAGGAGACATTAGCGGATATCGAAAATGACCTAATTTGTTCATAAGCATCAGAAGAAGTGAAGGTGCAATTGGAAAACAATGAACATGACATACACATATGAAGCGATGCTTTTCAGGTAAAAATGTTTTCTATATATGTTTATTATTTGAATATGAATAAAGTAAACAATGTATGTTTTTACTCTAAGAAAAAAAATCAAACAGAGTTTTTTCAAACATCACCCAAATACTTATTTTGCTTGTGGGAGTATTGTTGCAATTTCTCATTCCATTGTTTATGAATTCAATTAGTTATTTTGTTAGTAGTAATGTTTTTAGATAAAGTTAATTATTGATGTTGAAATTGTGCATTTTGAATCAAAAATACATTAAACATTGTCTGCAAATAGTACAATGAATCAACAAACCATAAATTTTATTATTTGGTTTGAGGTTTGTGATTTTTGATTTATTATCTTGGTTGATTTGGTTTTTCCTCAAATTTGTTGTGTACTTTACTCTAATTTGATTTGTTTGTTTTTCGTATCGATGTGTATTGATCAGAGTTATAGTTTTGGGGGGAAAACATGATTGTTATACGAACAGTGTCTGTTGGTTTTTTTTTTCGAGTCTTATAGTGCCTCTAACTTGATTGTTGTTCGTTGATTTTTTTACGAGTTGTATAGTGCCTTTAGACACAGGCAATTTTTAATATGTATAAGGTGGAGATAATTCAATGTAGAGTTTGTTTCTAAAATTGTTTTTAGGAAACTTATTTACAATTTAAGGGTATTCATCTTTCTATGTCTTAAGTTAAAGTTTTTGCAAAATATTTTTTCTTATGTACTTTTTGACAATTAAGTCCAATTTCATGTATCGACTTTCAAAGGACCTTATTTATATTACTAGTGGTCGGCCCATACGATGCACGGAACATATATTTCGTCATTTTTTTACCCATTCATTTTCTCTTTCATCCTATCTATACTACTATAAAATGTCAACAAAAATGAAAAACTTTAAATTGACAATATTATCATTAAAATTTTTACAAATGACAATGTATCTGATTTTTCTAATTAAGTAATGCTATAAATTTAGTTTTACCTACCTGAAGCTCTAAAGTCTTTTTCATATCATACCATAATAATTGTGCATAAGTTGAACAATGCTATAGCCCTAAATATATATGTAACTTATAATCTTTTTAGTATTCTTGCATTAAACATATGCCTTAAATATATAATATATTGTTGAATTATCATAATAAACCCCTCTTGATCCGCCTCTTCTTCTTCGTCTCTTCTCCTCCTCCCTTGCTGTCATGGAGAGCTGGTGACCTGGTGTCAATCAACCAATTAATAAGATATCTTCTCTCTCCACCAATCATCCTATCATGTAAGCTTTTTCATTCTCTTCTCTTTCTTCTGCTTTTTAATTCTACTTTAATTTTTTTTCGACCGATGGCTACCATTTTGGCAAGTCGTCTCTTAGATATAAGACAGAATTGATTTTTTGACAAAGAAAAATCTTTCTCGTGTGTTCAATAACCTATTGCAAACAATATCACAAAAAATCACAAGTATAAAATAGATGCTACAGTCGCTATACGACCATCTATAGGTAAACATGAAATGTTTATGCTTGAGTATTAAACATGTATATGTTATCATTATGATTGAAAGACGTGTCATTTTGAAATATGTTGCTGAGGCGGGCTATGACTATAAAAATGACACAGATTCTAGACATTGGATGCAAGGCATATAGAGCTGTCCCAATGTGAGTATGAGGGATACCAGGATAGTAGATGGCAGTACAACTAATTAGGATACCATCATATCAAATCATACAAACACTACTTCTTGAGGAATTTCTTGCATCTAAGAGCTGGAGAATCCCTCAAACTCAGTAATTTCAACTACTTCATGGTTGTTACAACATAGCATTATCCTGCCAGTTATTTTATTTGTGATAAACATATAGAAGACTTCAGAAAATAAGGTCAATCTCTAATTATAGAAGATTGATGGGGGCTTTGAAACCAAAATGTGACTGTTTTGATTTAGGCTTCAAATGGCCAGCCGAGATGGTTGAACTTGGAGCAAATGTCTTCTAAAGTTAGCATATGATCCTTTTTTCTATTTTGACCAACCGTTATCTATGGAGCTTGAGAGGAATCACGCCATTAATTGCATGTATCATTGTTTCTCATAAATTTTAGACATAAATCTCTTCTTTTATGTTTCTTTGAATTTCACTCAATAGTAAATCATCAACCATGTACGGGGAGGAATCTACTTATAAATAATAAATTTCATTTGAATTCATGATTGACAATCTACTATTGAGAAAAAGTGTAACAAGGAGAGTTTCAATCTACACACATATGTATATATATTGTTTTTAACAAGAGAAACTAATTGACGCATCACTTAATATATATATATAAACAGCAACTAATTTTGATTTACGATTGGTTAATCCATGCCATTAAAGATGAGCAATGATCAAGTCTAATTTGTAGATATATTTTCAAGTGTTTTTGTTCTCAAGAAATGATATGGGTAACACGGTCTGGAAGCCAAAAGCTATGATAATTCTTCACGCTACAATAGTCAACACCAATTTGTAAGAAAATAAAGAAAAATAGATGTGACACCCCAAAAATCGGGGTCCGTTGATTACCCATCAACCGGCGGAATACTCGTGGATACCGAGTAACTCGGTATCACACCATTATGCCCCAAAAACCGGGGGTTCTTAATTTAACAAAATTTGGGCAGAGTCTCCTCTGTATGGGGAGCTCTAACCAAAACTCAACCTGTACAATATACATTAACACAACCCATTCGAGGCCCGATATAACACAATGACTGCATCAGGTCTATTCATGAGTAAAAATTGACCACACCGGGTTCATTCATCCATACTCATATAAAAACATGCAAGGTTATATTAAAAATAGTTCATATGAGTTCAATTACAACTCTCTTATAGAAAATTACATGTCAAAACTAGTTTGCTCAAAAAATTTTACAAAAGGAGTTATAAAAGCCACAAGTCGGCTTTCTTCACCCTTGCGGCCCGGAATGAGAGCCGTGCACCGGTGTATATCCCGCACCTGAAATATTTTTCCGTATAGGGTGAGCCACGCTCAATAGAGTAATTCCTACAGAGGCTACTCCCCACATAAGTGCACTTGCAATATTCATATTCACATCAACATTCCAAGTAAAAATATGCAATTCCAAATTAGAATTCTACCATGCCATGCTATGAAACGAGATGAAACTCACTCATGCATCATAACCCGAGTCCTCACTGACTCCCACAACACAATGCAAATGTG
Source organism: Ilex paraguariensis (assembly GCA_963454935.2). Taxonomy (NCBI): domain Eukaryota; kingdom Viridiplantae; phylum Streptophyta; class Magnoliopsida; order Aquifoliales; family Aquifoliaceae; genus Ilex; species Ilex paraguariensis. Next base: position 4,920,766 of record CAUOFW020000001.1, read on the forward strand.
TAAAACACTTGTCATTGATGAAATACATCCAATGATCATTTTTGAAATACAAGTCATTGTGTTTATAAAACCAATTTATTGTTGGATGTTTCTCATCGAATGAATACTTTATAAAACAAGTACACTTTTCTACAATTTCACCTCAGGGGAGTGTATGAACCAAGTATTTTTATAAACAAAATCATGTGTCTTTGTTGGGTAGCAGAGTTTTGGAATCGCACCACAGGTTCCGCAAACCAATACACTTTTTCAGAATTTCACCTCAGGAGAGTGTATGAACCAAGTAGCCGGGTTTTGCATCCATAGGAGAGTCTGGCCCTTCTTGCTATACCCGAAACAAGTTTTTCATGTATGCAACCATGCGGCCCAGTAGGATATTCAACCCCACTTTTCCGAGCCCACCCATCAAACACCAAGTATAGTGATTGATCCAACCATGCACACACACACCCATACTCATGGCCATGGATGCATTTTTCCTATGCAAATGCAATGTGATGCACCATTGCTCAATAAATTTCATGCTCAATGTAATGGATACCAATGAGCCAAATTTAAACCACACATTTCATCATGTATCATGGACAATTATATCATATGCATATAACCTCCAAAAAATCCTCACAATGTTAATATATTAATACACATATATCAACATTTTATCTAACAACAACAACCAAGCATGTCATTACATAATCAAGCAATAACACCCTTAATCCTCAAGGCATAATGTAAACATATAGCATGCCCACAAAACAGCCCACATAATTTCAAGCCATAAAACAGTCCATAAAGCTACAAAACGGCCCCAACACAAGCTACAAAACAGCCCCTAAACAAGCCATAAAACAGCTCATAAACAAGCCATAAAACAGCCCCTAGACAAGCCATAAAACAGTCCATAATTTCAACCCAAAACAGTCACAATTTCTGCCCCTTAACAACCCACAATTTCAGCCCCTCAATAGTCCCTAACCAACCACAATTTCAGCCCCTAAACAGCCACATAATAGCCTCTTAAATCAGCCCAAAAGGTAGGAATAAAACCAAAGTAGGAATAACCATACCTCTTAGAGCGTAGAAATGAAGGTAGAACCTTTAAGAACACCAATACAAGCCCAAAAGTCTTGATTTTCCCAAAATTCCTCCTTAGATCTTCAATGAAATCCCTTGTTTTTGGTGTGGTTGCATGGCTCTCGTCACGTAGATGAAGTTTAATTCTTGGTCCGACGAATTCTGACCGACGGAACTCCGGGTATTGAAGAAAAAAGATTAGATTTTTCTCTTGTCTCTCCCTCTTTCTCTCCAACGTTGAAGACACTGGTTTTCAGCAGACTTTTGTGCTGAAAATTAAATATTTTACCCTATTTATAATTTTAAAGACTTGGTTCGAGTCGCGCCACGTGTCCCCTACTTGTTCGGGTTCGTTTTCACCTTGGAACGATTAAATTTCGTACCGGTTTAAGATCAAAATATTTTATATGAATTTTAATTAAATTATTTTTTAAATTTCAAAATTTTTAAAAAAAAATTCGTTTTTGGGGGTCACCCAACCCCGTCCCCTCAAAAAATATGAAAAATTCGACTATCTTGAAATTCGACGAAATTTGACAGGATAATTAGATTTCGCGATACAAATCCAATGGCGAAGTCCATTGTGTCATCCGAGCTCTAGAAACATGAGTACTTTAAATACACATTATAGTGATAAATTACCATTTTGCCATTTTTTGGAAAAAATTCAAATTTACTCGGGTTTTACATTCTTCTCCCCTTAAAAGAATTTCGTCCCAAAAATTCACATACACATGCACATTCAACCACATGCGTATGCAACAGTCATATAATACTAAATGACTATAATAATGTACCTCCATCCTCGAATAAGAAAGGATAGCTGATACGTATAGTGTCCTCACGCTCCCATGTTGCCTCATCCACTCCTCAGTGCTGCCACAACACCTTCACTAGCCTCACGATCTTGCCTCACAAAACTTGATCCCGGCTATCCATGATATGCACTGGTCCCTCCTCGAAGGTACCATCTGCATCAATAATCAACTCACCCCAATCCACCACATGTGTCGGATCTGGAGTATACTTCTAAAGCATAGAGACAGGGAACACTGCGTGAACACCCGATAGATTTGGCGGTAATGCCAACCAGTAAGCAACTGTACCCACCCTCTCAAGTATCTCAAAGGGCCCGATATACCTCAGCGACAGCTTTCCCCACTTGCCGAACCTGACCACTCCTCTTTTAGGCATCACCTTTAGGAAGACATGATCTCCCACCTCAAACTCTAGAGGTCGCCGTTGTTTATCAGCGTAGCTTTTCTGTCAGCTTTAAGCTGTAAGAAGACGCTTCAGTATCAAGTCCACCTTCTCAGAGGTGTCCCTAACCAAATTCGGACTCGTAAAGGGTCTCTCTCCTACCTCCATCCAACAAACTGGAGATCGACAAGGCCTCCCATATAGTGCCTCATAGGGTGTCATCTGTATGCTCGCTTGATAACTGTTGTTGTAGGTAAACTCCACCAAGGGTAAGTGATCTTTCCAGCTACTCCTAAGATCTAGGACGCATGCCGCAGCATGTCCTCTAACGCCTAGATAGTCCTCTCCGACTGATCGTCCGTCTGGGGATGAAAAGTAGTGCTCATCATCAATTGTGTTCCCATGGCTCGCTGAAAACTCTCCCAAAAGTGAGCCATAAACCTGGAATCCCGATCCGATACTATGGATACAGGCACCCATGTAACCGGACAATCTTCCGTGTGTACAACCTGCAAAATTTCTCTAGTGTAAAGGTCATCTGCACAGTCAAAAAGTTTGCTGACTTCGTAAACCGGTCCACTATCACCCATACCGCGTTATGTCCCCGCGATATCCATGACAAGTGAGTCACAAAATCCATCGTGATATGCTCCTTTTTTTCACTCAGCTACCTTCAAGGGTTGGAGTAATCCCGCTGGTCTCTGGTGCTCAGCCTTAACCTACTGACACGTGAGACATCAGCTAACAAAATTCTCAACATCTTTCTTCATCCCGCTCCAATAATACTGGCGACGAAGATCATGATATATCTTCGTGCCACCTGGATGTACAGCAAATTGGAAACAATGGAACTCTCTGAGAATCTCCTCTCTAAGCTCCGTAGACTGGGGAACCACTATTTTCCCCCTAAATCGAAGACTACCATCCGAGTGAAGGGTCTAGCCCTCGCCATTAGAACCTGCTTGTACTCAGTCCCTGACGGATGATAACTCCACATCCTATCCCTGGGACTCAATCACTCTGCTCAATAGGGAAGGTGTAGCCACCAAACTCCCCAAAGTACCCTGAGCCTGCCTTATGTAACGTAGCTCGAACTGTCCCACAATCTCGAGCATCTGTCACTTCCGGGAAGCTACACTAGCCAAGACTCCCCGTGACTTCTGGTTGAGTGCATTAGCCACCACATTTGCCTTACTAGGATTGTAATTCAAAGTAAAGTCGTAGTCCTCCAAAAACTCCATCCACCTGCGTTGCCTCATATTGAGGTCCCGCTGTGTAAAGATGTACTTCAGACTTTGTGGTCCAAAAATACCTTAAAATGCTCACCGTATAAATAATGGTGCCAAGCCTTCAAGGCAAAGACAATGGCTGCCAACTCCATGTTGTGCGTGGGGTAATTCTACTCATGATTCTTTAACTGCCGAGAACCATAAGCTACCACCTTTTCGGACTGCATCAAAACACATCCAAGCTCGTCCTTGGAGGCATCATAGTACACTGTATACTTCTGTTCTCTTTCCGGGACTATCAGAATAGAAGCTTATGTAAACTTCCTTTTTAACTCCTGGAATGCCTTCTCACAAGCATCATTCCACTCAAACTTGACCTCTTTCCAGGTCAACTTGGTCATAAGAGTAGCTAATCGAGAGAAGTCCTCAATGAACCACCTATAATACCCTGTCAATCCTAAGAAACTGCGTATCTTGAAGACTGACTTCGGCCTCTCCCAATTCATAACTGCTTCAACCTTCTCCGAGTCCACGGATACACCCAAAACCAACACTACATGGCCCAAAAATTTCACTTCAATAAGCTAAAATTTACACTTGCTGAACTTGATGTACAACTAATGATCTCTTAACATCTGGAGAACAATCCTCAAGTGACCCTCATGCTCCTCCTTAGAGTTGGAGTAGATCAACATGTCGTCAACAATGACTACAACAAACTGATCTAAATAGGTTTGAAACACCCTATGCATGAGATTCATGAATGTCGCTGGAGCATTCATCAATCCGAAAGACATGACTGTAAACTCGAAATGCTTATACCGTGTCCAAAACGCCGTCTTAGGGATATCAGCCTCCCTAACCCTTAATTGATGGTAACCGGTGCAGAGATCTATCTTGGAGTAGACCCGCACTCCTCTCAACTGATCAAACAAGTTGTCAATCCTTGGCAAGGGATATCTATTCCTGATAGTAACCCTATTCAATTGTCGATAGTCTGTGCATAGTCGAAGGGTTTTGTCCTTCTTCTTGGCAAACAACACAGGAGTGCCCCAAGGTGAAGTGCTCGATCTAATGAAGCCTTTGTCCAATAATTATTGTAACTGGACCTTGAGTTCATGCAACTCGACTGGTGCCATCCTATATGGAGTCATAGAAATAGGCGACGTACCGGGATGCAACTCAATGTTGAAGTCTACATCCCTATGTGGAGGTAATCCCTGTAGTTTGTTTGGAAAAACATCCTCTTACTCACATACAACCCGAGGTAGACCTAACTCTTATCTCGCCTTGTCCTCTAGGGTAAGGATTACAAGTCAACCCATCAACTGTCTATGCCATCTTGAGTCATACACGGCTTGGGGTAAAGCATCATGCTTTTCCTCCTAGAACTTAAAACAGATACCCTCCAGAGTATCATTGATTGTTTTTCCCTTTTTTGATCACAATCAATGATGACTCGATGTGCCACCAACCAATCCATGCCAAAGATCACATCTAACTCTAACATGTCCATAACCCTAAGGTCCATGGTGAGTAGAATCTCCGAGATCTCTAACTCACAGTCCCGACATATCTGATCAACTCTCACCCTAGCTCCTAGGGGAGAACTCACATGCAACGGCTCTACCAAGGTCTCAACCTCTAAGCCCAAGTCTTTCACATAATATACAACAATAAAAAAATGCAATGCACCAGAACCAAATAACACTCTAGCCCATAAGCAAGAGAGTAAGGATGTACTCTATATCACTAATGGATCTGCTGGCTCAGTCTGTGGCACTATGGTGTAGACACGCCCCTAGGTTCCCGAAGTCCTAGCTTGTGAGCCCTGGCCTTGACCTCGACACCGACCCATGCCTTGGCCCATCTAGCCAGATTGCGGAGTCCCCACTTGTGAAGTAGTAGGGGTTTGTGTAGCACCCTAGAACTGATATTGGATCCCTTTGCCCATGTTGGGGTAGGGAGGAATATACTGTGTCTGCGGTTGTCCCACCAAAGTCTGGGACTGAGATAACCCGTAACCCTAGGATCCATGCCTTTGAGGGCAATCCCGTTTCATGTGACCCGGCTAGTGGCAATGGAAACATGTCCTCTGCCTCGCCTGATAAGTGGTCCGCTAATTTCTCCCGTCTTGGGAGGATTGACCCTGACCTTGGTCTTGATAACTACGACCTTGCCCTTGTTGTCCCTGAGGAGTAAAAGTCCTCTGTCTCTTCTCCGAGCTAGAAAAAAAAGGATTGACCCTCCTTCTTCTTATCCTTCACACCCGCCTCCCGGATGTTCCGCGCATCCTCTACCTCTCTCTCAATGGCCATAGCAGTCGCGACTATTGAATCTAAGTCTTGTAGAAGAAGACCCACAATTTTACCTCGGATGGACAACTTCAAGCCATCCTCGAACTTCCTCACCTTGGTCATGTTTGTGGCCACATAATTGTCAGTGAAACATTCTAATTCCCTGAACTTAGCCACATATTTTATCACCGACATCGTTCCTTGTCTCAAGTCTAAAAACTCCCGGGTCTTTGCATGTCGGGTAGCCGCCGAAAAGTATTTTCCCATGAAGAGTTCCTTGAACTCCACCTATGTCATCATCCCCAAGTCCTTGGAGTCTTTCACCCAATCCCACCACACTTGAGATTCTCCCTCTAGCTGGAATGTAGCTAGGGTTACCTTCGTAGCATTGGAGGTAATCTCCATAGCCCTTAAGATCTTGTCAACCTACCGGAACCAATGGTCGGTTACCATAGGATCCGCCCCTCCCATGAAGATCAGAGGTTGATGTGCCTTGAACTTTTGGAGATGACTTGAGCCTCCTTGACTCCCACTTGCACTAGCCTGCGCAATGGTAGCAACTGTAGCACTAGCTTGTGCAATGGTAACCATCGTCGCACCAATAGCCTCCACAAAGGCTTGTTGGTCAAAAGTCGGTGGTGGTTGGTTATTGTTCCGTCCACCCCGACGTCCCCTTCCTCTAGTTCCTATCTACACACATGCTAGATAGCAATAGAGCATTTATTTAGTATCCCATTATAGGAACTGAACTTGAAACATTGAGATTTATCTCCTTGTTTCCCTAATAGAGTCTATACCACCCACTAGTAAACATTTATACCTTGAACTATCTCGTTCATTTCTTTTCCGACCCCCAAGGTTAAGTTTCCTAACCCTAGTATCCCTTTTCATATACATTTTACCATGTATATCATTCACATAATCACATAACACATAATCATGTAAAAAAAATGTAAGCACATAAGATGAAATGTACAATGCATGCAATGGTCTAAACTCAATGCCTATCAAGCCCTAGGTAATTCGTATACCTATGCTCTAATACCAAGCTGTAACACCCCAAAAAATGAGGGTCCGTTGATTATCTATCAACCCGCGAAATATCTGTGGATACCGAGTAACTCGGTATCACACCATTATGCCCCAAAAATCGAGGGTCCTTAATTTAACAAAATTTGGACAGAGTCTCCTCTGTATGGGGAGCTCTACCCAAAATTCAACCTGTACAATATACATTAACACGACCCATCCGAGGCCCGATATAACACAATGACCACACCGGGTCCGTTCATGAGTAAAAATTAATCACATCGGGTCCATTCATCCATACTCATATAAAAACATGCAAGGTTATATTAAAAACAGTCCATATGAGTTTAATTACAACTCTCTTACATAAAATTACATGTCAAAACTAGTTTGCTCCAAAATATTTATAAAAGGAGTTATAAAAGCCACAAGTCGACTTTCTTCACCCTTGCGGCCCCGAATGAGAGCCATCCACCGGTGTATGTCCCGCACCTGAAATATTTTTCCGTATAGGGTGAGCCATGCCCAGTAGAGTAATTCCTACAAAGACAACTCCCCACCTAAGTGCATGTGCAATGTTAACATTCAAATATTCATATTCACATCAACATTTCCAAATAAGAATATGCAATTTTAGATTGAATTCTACCATGTCATGCTATGAAACGAGATGAAACTCACTCATGCATCATAACCCGAGTCCTCACCGACTCCTACAACACAATGTAATGCAAATGTGTAAAACACTTGTCATTGATGAAATACATCCAATGATCGTTTTTGAAATACAAGTCATTGTGTTTATAAAATCAATTCATTGTTGGATGTTTCCCATCGAATGAATACTTTATAAAACAAGTACACTTTTTTAGAATTTCACCTCAGGGGAGTGTACGAACTAGGTATTTTATAAACAAAATCATGTGTCTTTGTTGGGTAGCGGAGTTTTGAAATCGCACCGCAGAGTCCGCAAACCAATACACTTTTTTAAAATTTCACCTCAGGGGAGTATATGAACCAAGTAGCCAGGTTTTGCACATGAAGGAGAGTCTAGCCCTTCTTGCTATACCCGACACAAGTTTTTCATGTATGCAACCGTGCGACTCAGTAGGATATTCAACCCCACTTTTCCAAGCCCACCCATCAAACACCAAGTATGGTGATTGATCCAACCATGAACTCACACACCCATACTCATGGCCATGAATGCATTTTTTTTTCGTGAAAATGCAATGTGATGCACCATTGATCAATCAATGTCATGCTCAATGTAATGGATGTCAATGAGCCAAATTTAAACCACATTTCATCATATATCATGGACAATTATATCTTATGCATATAACCTCCAAAAACTCCTCACAATGTCAATATATTAATATACATATATGAACATTTTATCTAACAACAACAACAATCAAGCATGTCATTACATAATCAAGCAATAACACCCTTAATCCTCAAGGCATAATGTAAACATATAACATGCTCAAAAATAGCCCACATAATAGCCCCTAAACAAGTCATATAACGGCCCCAACACAAGCCACAAAATAGCCCATAAACAAGCCATAAAACAGCCCTTAGACAAGGCATAAAACAGCCCTTAGACAAGCCATAAAGCCTCTTAACAGCCCCTAAATAGCCACAATTTTAGCCCTTAAACAGCCACATAATAGCCTCTTAAATCAATCCAAAAGGTAGGAATAAAATCAAAGTAGGAAGAACCCTATCTCTTAGAGCATAGAAATGAAGGTAGAACCTTTAAGAACACTAATATAAGTCCAAAAATCTTGATTTTCCTAAAATCCCTTCTTAGATCTTCGGTGAAATCCCTTGTTTTTGGTGTGGTTGCATAGCCCTCGTCACGTAGATGAAGCTTAATTCTTGGTCCGCTAAATTTTGAACGATGGAACTCTGGGTTTTGAAGAAAAAAGATTGGATTTTCCTATTGTCTCTCCCTCTTTCTCTCCAACATTGAAGACGTTGGTTTTCAGCATATTTTTGTGCTGAAAATTAGATATTTTACCCTATTTATAATTTTAAAGACTTGGCCCGAATTGTGCCACGTGTCCCCCACTTGTCCAGGTCCGTTTTCACCTCGAAACGATTAAATTTCGTACTGGTTTAAGTTCAAAATATTTTATATGAACTTTATTTAAGTTATTTTCCAAATTTTAAAATTTAAAAAAAAAATTATTTTGGGGGTCACTCAACATCCGTCGCCTCAAAAAATGTGAAAAATCTGACTATTTCAGAATTCGACGAAATTTGACAGGGTAAGTAGATTTCGCGATACAAATCCAATGGCGAAATTCATTGTGTCATCCGAGCTCTAAAAACATGAGTATTTTAAATACGCATTATAGTGACAAATTACCATTTTACCTTTTTTCGAAAAAATTTTAAATTTACCTGGGTTTTACAATAGAATCCTAAATTTGTCCTCATACAAAAATTGTTATTGTATGAATAACTGTAACTCTATTCCCACGCTGACGAATCCCAAGGAACACAATCTAATCAATGTTCGTAGTTGGTGTATATGAAACACTTTCTGTTGTTTCTGCAAGTCCAAGGTAAAGCTTAATTTAGTAAAAGTACAATCTACAATCATTTTTTATGTATCCTTTCTATTGAAAGGCCTTAACAGAAAATTACATGCCTTGAGAAATGGAGATGATGGAATAGTAGTTTCAATTCAAATATCGCAATAACTTTTGTAATTTTGTTCAAAATTCCACAATGTAATTTAAGCATGTTTTTGGGTGTCTTGTGTAATATAGTGGGTGTTGCAGTCATGGGAATTTTTATGTTTGGTCAAGAAATGTTGTTGCAACTTACTTTAAACATGAAAATACAAGCAGTTGCTTCAAAAATTGCATTGTAGACAACCAGAAATTTGAGCTGAGAGCATGCCTGTCACACCCCCACCCCGGATCACATAGGGTGGGCGGTGGACCAGCCACCAAGGTCTTAACCAATTAACCTTGTGCATAATAAATGAAAAATACATCGAAAGACAAATAATAAAGTGATCCAATTCATCGACCTAATGACCACCAAAGGAATAAACTAAACATCGCCAACATCATTATTAAACTCATATAAAACAATGACTAAACCATAAGGTTCACTACTCTAAAGTCTAAACATGAGCAACATTATTCCCAAAATAATTAAATATTTGTCTCAAAACCATAAAAGACATTTATTCCTAAAGACCAACAATAAAATAAATTTTCAATTCTTCTAATCCTTTGTCTATCCGGGGACTTACTCCTCCCCCTAATCCTCACTTGAAAAATGATAAATGTTTGGGTGAGCGCAAAGACCCATGAATAGCAACCACCTCTAATGAGGTGTGAAAATAAATCTCACAGTTTATATAAAAAAATAAACTTTGATATATACATAAGTACAACAAATTATACCCTAATCCCTCCCACATAATAATGTAAAAAAAAAAAATCTCATAATCACAAATAACTTTATAAATGAAAAGACATTTATAACTCAAAATACTCATGCACACACTTAGTCTCAAATTCATTTGTCAAATCATGTTTGTTACCACTAGCCTGATAATTGGCCTTGTTTCTTGTCATCACTAGCCTGATGATTGGCTCCATCTTTTGTTATCACTAGCCCCTATGTGCACATCCCTATACCGACCATGCTGGTACACAATCTCGATATCATTTAGACTTGGTAACCCAGTCCCTTTCTCATAAAACATGATTTCAACATATAATAAAACTGTTCTTTTAGTCCTAACGCACATAAAATTTCCCTTTCATCAGCAAAACACATTTAAGCAATGATATAAAATCATCCCATAATTTTTTCAAATTTACATGTAAAACAATTCACAATTTTTAAATATTTAATTGCAGCCCCAAACATCAACATATATCATATATATGAAAATTCACATACACGCACTCACAAGTTTAATATGGAAAATCCTCCCAAAAGAAGTAGTAAACTACTCACTTTGATTCCTGAAATTCAATTCAAAGCACTCTTTTCCAACTTCAATGCAATCACCACCTAATCCAAAATAACATATAACAATCAATCTATATTCCTAATTTTGTTATTTGGCGATTGTACATTATACTTCCTACCTATTGATATATACTTAATATCTCTTTTACATATAAATATCTTTTCTAATACGAGTTAATAGGATATGGAAGTATTTTGGACTGTTTAGAAAAAAGTTTCTAAAGTTTTGGGGTAATTTTTGAAACTTTTGGGTCCAAAGTATAATTTCCTTAAAAATGAATTTTTTGTTTTCGGGCTTGCCATAAATTTTTCAGAATTCTATTCTTACAACTTACCAAGGAAAAATGTTCTTAAAATTAAATTTAGAAGAATGAAGGAGTCAAAATAAAACTCTTTGAAACTAAAGGGGAGCTTTCTATAATTTTTGAATTTGGTCTTCTCCTTCCGGCGGCATAACCTGAAACCAGGACTTCCTTTCCTCTTTGTTTTCTTTTTGCTTTGTAAGACATTAAACAAATTCTTTAAAGGCCTTAAAAACAATAAATCTATATTAAGTCTCAAAACACTTAAATTAACAAATTCCAATAAAACTCATTTATATATTTATCATTATTCTTCACTATGAACATATATATATATATAATAAAATAGGAGCGTGTTTAAATTTTATCCCAATCATATTTTTTCCCTCAAAATCATCATCAATCACTTACCTCACCCATCATCCCTTTGTCAGACTCAAACGTCAAATTGCATCATTTATTTCTATAATATATTTAATCATTTAATATTTGATTAATTTGTAGTTAATATATTTTAAAAAAAAATAATATAATGGGATCGATTTTTTTGACGCTCAAATATATATATATATATATATATATATATATATATATAACCTTTATATATATATGTATGTATGTATATAAAAGTATTTCTTATCACTATTTATGATAACCTTAATACTATGTAATTGAATAACTTACAAACTTACCAATAATTAATGAATTCATACCTTTAATGAGTCTACTCTTTTTTTTTTCCTTTCGTTGTTCTTTCTACCTTCTCTCTGTCTCTCTCTTTCTTTCTTTCTCTCTGCCACTGCCTATTCCTTTTAGCCCAACAATATTAATAATTTATGAAGCAACTATGGCAGTCAATTTACTTATAAGACATGATAGTTATCTCCCTTTAATGTCACTTAAATCCCTCTAATTTCTTAGAATTACAGTTTTAACCGTAACATATTAGCGTACAACCAATTTTAAATTTTCTAAATAAATTCCTCTCTTTTTATTTATTTATATAAAAAAAAAATCAAACACATACCTGTATTGGGTATTACAACTCTTCCCCCCTTTAAGAAGTTTGGTCCTCCAAACTTAGTTTGTCTTGAGGTTGGAACAATTGTGAGAACTTTTCCTTCATCACTTGTTCGCTCTCCCAGGTAGCTTCCCTCTCCGAGTGGTTCTTCCACAAAACTTTAACAAGTGGAAAGACCTTGTTCCTCAATACTCATTCTTCTCGATCCATGATCTTCACTGATAGCTCCTCATAAGACAAATCCATTTGCATTTGTAGCAGCTCAACCTCAATTTCATGTGATGGATCTGGCATATACTTCCTAAGTATTGATACATGAAACATATTATGGATACCAGTCAACTCTGGTGGTAAGGCTAGCCGATAAGCCACTGCACCAACTCTTCCTAGAATCTCGAATGATCCAATATACCTTGGACTCAATTTCCCCCTTTTACTAAATCTCATAATCCTTTTCCAAGGTGACACCTTTAGGAATACATGATCGACCTCCAGAAATTCTAAGTCTCTCCTATGATTGTGCGCATAACTTTTATGTCTATTTTGAGCAACCCAAAGTCTTTCTTGAATCAACTTTACTTTATATGTGGTCTCTTGTACTATCTCTAGTCCATATATCTTTCTTTCCCTGACTTCAGCCCAACAAATTGGAGATTTACATTTTCGCCCATATAAAGCCTCATAATGCCAATGCTAGCTTAAAAGTTGTTATTATAAGCAAATTCAACTAGTGGTAAATGCTCTACCTAAGAACCCTATAAGTCAAGCACACAAGCACAAAGCATGTCTTCAAATATTTGAATAACTCTATCCAACTGTCCATCTTTCTGTGGGTGGTAAGCTGTACTAAATCTCAACTCGGTACCCATAGCCTTTTGTAAACTATCCCAAAACCTTGAGACAAAATGAGGATCTCTATCTGAAACAATCGACACTAGGGCCCCATGTAATTTCACAATATCCCTTTCATAAAGTTTAGCAAATTTCTCCAAGGGATCAGTAGTCCTCACAGGCAAGCAGTTTGTGGACTTTGTCAATCTGTCCACCACAACCCAAATAGAATCAAGTCCACTCGGGGTCTTGGGTAGCCCACTCGTGAAATCCATGGTAATGTGCTCACACTTCCATTCAGGGATAGGAAGTGGTTACAATAATCCTCTTGGCCTTTGGTATTCTGCTTTCACTTTTTGACATGTCAAACACCTAGACACATAGTCAGCCACTTCCCTCTTCATATTATTCACCCAAAATATCCCTTTCAAGTCTTGATACATCTTTGTACTTCCTGGATGAACTGTGAAACGAGAGTAATGGGCCTCCTCCATCACTTGTTTCTTGATCTCTGGGGTCATTAGGTATGCATAAGCGATCCCCAAATCTTAACACTCCATTTGCCACATGAAAATTAGTCTTCTCACCTCGCTCTGTTTCTTCCAAAATCTTCAACAAATTCGGGTCATTCAGTTGTGCCTCCTTTATTTGATCTAGCACTGTAGGTCGAACTTGCAAGCTTGCTACACAAGAATTAGTCTCAGGTATCCCCACCTCAACCTTTGCCTCCTCAAGATCCCTCACAAGTTGTTTTTGTTGAGTAAGCAAAAAGGTCATGCTCCCTGTAAACTTTCTACTTAGTGCATCTGCCACATGTGTTGTAGAATTACCAAGTGACAAAGGTTGTGTTGTGTGACTTATTAAATAAATAAGTTGTGTTCGGTTCACAATTTTCACCCATTTAGAAACGAGTTGTATATGAGTTGAGTGATTTTTTAAATAAACCTAAGACCTAACAAGATTCTCAAACCTAACTAAAATATATTATTAATTTTATAATTGACTAATTTTGAAGACTAATTTTATTCAAAAATTTAATTGTCAATGTTTCACTTGCGTTATTTTACGTTTTTCGATTTGTAGCACCAGATGTATGTATATTCTATACATTAATTTGTTTTTTGCTGGTCTATACATTACGTTATTGTTGATGAAGAGTAAAGAATCATGATAAATTTTTTGCTAATGAAGGGTGAAGGGAGGCATGACAAAATTTAACACGAATCGATTACCTGATATGAATCAACACAAAATTAATAGGTTTGAATGATAAACAGATATACTCGACAAACTCATATAATAAACGAGTTATTTTTTGGGTGTAATACATTGACCCGTTTCTCACTCGAGTACCCATTTAATAAATTGATATATCACCTAGTTACCTATTTATCACATGATTGCTCATTTATTCCTCGATTACCTACTATGGTGTATAATTGGAAATAAATGGGCCACATCTTCTATACACTCTTTCTATATCTCTTTGTATTAGCATGTTGATGGCTTGATTTTGGACATAATTCTATGTTCAGTTTCAATTGGTTCTTTCAGGTCATTTATATGAATATATTTTAAGGTAATACTTGTTACACTTCATCTATAAAATCAGATCTATTTTGTTCTTGTAATTGATGATGTATCCCATCTATTGTGTTGGTATTTGAATAATGATGGTTAGTCTTTTTAAATAAAAAAAAACTTGAGAGACTTGACATGCTATTGGTTGGACTTCATAATACCACAATTTTAATAATACCACAATGTGTCATTACTCTTTTAATAAATGATATTTTACACCAAAGAATATTATAATGATTTAGCTTGTAAAAAATTTCAAATCTATATCATAAAAATCAAAAATAAAAACATATAATATCAACCAACACAGTTCACGTGCAACGCACATGTGCCTCAACTAGTCACTTAAGAAGTTAGATAAAAAAATATAAATAAGTAAAAATATTTTTATTTGAATAAATTTGAAAAAATGGTGATTGGTCAATAAGAATTTGAGAGGTGATTACAAATAACATACGTTATAATTTATTGGAGGGAGACTTAGTTTTGTAATTAAAAATTTTAAAACTCTAATAATTTAACCTATTATATATATATATATATATATATATATATATATATATAGAGAGAGAGAGAGAGAGAGAGAATAGGGGAGACTCTGCACTATATTCTATAGTGGGTAATTTTTATATGGACCTTTAACGGTCATTAGACAAAGATACTCAAAATTAATTATCAAAACCTATCAAATTTGGTTCTTCACAAAATAGAAAATATCTATGGCATATTTATTGTGATCTAGTCCTATTTGAAAATTCTTTAAAGATAATCATAAAAAAAAAAATTAGGCTCCCCTTAAATATTAACGGAGTGACCCAATGAACTTGATGGTTTTTATCTTTACCTTTCTAATTTATTATACTTGTTTGTGTTAAAAACAATTAAAAATAAACATAATAGGTTATAGATATTTCCAATTCTATGGTCAAATTACCAAATAATGAGTTAAAAATAAACTAAAAATAATAGGTTGACCCACTATGTGGGTTCAATTGGGGCATGCCATTGCTCGTAGGTCTTTCCAACTCTTTGATCAAATTACCAATTTATCCTCTCTCTTTTTTTTTTTGGTATCATTATATAAACAGTAATTTGTACTCATAATACCACATTTTTACAATTATTAAGGAGGATTAGTTAATCTTTATCGTTCTCTGTTAGCTTTATAATCAACCCAATTAGGAGTGCTTATTAAGTTTAAAATTAGGATTGCATATCATAAGTCATTGTCATCATTCTTTTTTTTTTATATTTTTTAAAAGTATGTCCATAAATCCTTACATAGGCATTGTAAAAAGTAAATGCTTCATCAATAGAATTGAATTCTTCTAGAAAAAATGGTTTTACATCTGTAGGCATTGAAAGTATGATTTCGATCCCTTCCATATTTGTACTTACATCAATTTTCCAAACTTGCACAAAAAAACTTATTAAATTGATATAATATAACTACAAAACAAATTACCTCCAGGAAAAAATGCAATTGATTGCCGGCATTTGAAAAACATGGCTAAGTATATCACTAGTAATGTTTCAATATTCTAAATTTCAACAGTGGGGACAAGTAATATCTATACAATGGAATTTGGTAAGCATATTGCACTTTCGTCCCCAATTAAAATAAAAAAGAATAAGCATTAAATTGAAGTTTAAAAAAATTACTTTGGCATATTAAATTAATTTGCCGAACATTAACTCATCAATACTATCACTTTTGGACTTTTAACCTAGAAGCCACATCACCAAAGCCTTTAACAACCAATTATTTAACCAACTAAACAATCAAGTGACCAATTGATTAAACTATTCAACAGACTTAAAGTTCTGCTTGGCATGCATGTAGCAAGGGTTGAATCATAATGTAAGAAATTACTTTAGTTAATGGATAGACGGCAAGGGTAGCACAACCGCTACACTTCTAGTCTAATATGAACTTTTGCGCCTTCGGTAGGAGATAGACATAAGAGCAGGGTTTGAGTTTAAATTTTTTTTAACCCAAATGGGTACAATAAATTAGATGGATATAGATAAACATTGGTCTATCCATTAATAATTAAGAGGAGTCAGAATTTTTTTTATTATTAACCTTTAAGACTTCCCTAATAAGAAAAATTTACAATAAATATGGCAGATATTTCATATTTAGTGAATAACTAAATGTGGTAGGTCTTGATAATTATTTTGGAGCATCTTTGCCTAGTGACCGTTAGATCGTGATCTAACGGTTTACATAAAAGGTACCCACTAGAGACTATGGTGCAGAGTATCTATGATCGTGCTATTCTTTCTCTCTCTCTCTCTCTCTCCCTATATATATATATATATATATATATATATATATATATATATATATATAAGTACATAAAAAATAACCATCATTTTAATTTCCCACATATTCAAACCAATTGGACCGGCCCGCCCTTGATGGCACGCCCTTATTCCTTGTTTTAACCACTATAGTTGCGCGACATCATGTGAGGAATAAGTAAAAAGAGTAATATTATTGGGACATATAAAATTGACTTAATAGGTATCCACGATCTGAGATAGTAGACTGTGGTAGACCATGTAGACATAACATTCTTGAAGTAGAGATAGCAACATGTGATGCATTAATAGTCTTCTTGCAAGGGATAAAGCGTGCCATTTTGGAAAAATGATTCACCACCGCATATATGGAGTCACTACCTCTGTTGTGGCACTGGAAATGATCTATATAGCCCCACATTCGTGGCTGTTCCCTTCGATACTTCACACTCATTGAAACTTTCGACAAATCTGTAGACTTCCCACCTCATTGTACCAGCTTCAATATCTTATCTTTTCCCTCATGCCCTTTATTATGGAGTTCATGAATAAGTTATAACCGGAGGCTAGATTCAAGAAGACATAGTTAGTGATGGGACATTTTCGAAATACTCCAAGATGAAGACACGTGTCCTCGGTGTCACTAAATCCTGTTACTGAGATCACGTACCCATCGGTTCACAAGTCCCTCTCCCCCGAGGTACTTTGTCATAGGGATCAAGTGTCATCCAGAACGTTTACGTACCGACACGTATCCCTCAGTCTAATATGGGTACATCGGTCGCTATATGTACCTCCCCTCGGCTCCGAGATGTACCTCCGTCCAGGGTAGCGTTCTCTGCTCCTACAAAGCCTATTGATGTACAGGTCACTAGCCTAGGCTAGGCTAGGTTAGCTATCATGACCTCGTCTTACACAATTGGTGTCAGAAGGCACAGGAGGGCAGGGGACACAGCTAATAGGGAATGGACGCGTGGCATATTGTGTCACATCAGAGACAGAAAGACCGGATGCCCTTGCTGACACACGATTTGGGAAAGCAAACGTTTAATTACATCATTCGCTTGATGAGACAGCATTTAATGCGGTAAGGCTCAGAAGTGAAAGGTAATAAATGTCTCTAAGGCTGGAGATTTATTACAACCGCGCCGAGAAGAGCTCATTGAATAGTCGGCAGGCCGATGACACAGCCTTGGTTGCTCGGGATCCCGAGCAGTTAAAAGAGAAGACATTCCTCATCGGAATCAGTGCACACATTGCCTGTACCTAATGATCACCTACTGACTACACTGACAGTAATCATGAGTTTTTGAGGTATAAATACTCCTCGCAAAAGGCAAGACGGTATACAACGAAAAACCTTTGCTACAAACCATACTCAGTGTTTTCTTCTTCCTCTCTCTCAAAAACTGACTTGATCGTCGGAGGGGATATGCCGAAAAACACTCCGGCACCCTTCTAACTTATTTTTCTTTGTTCCAGGAACCTTCTTCAACCATNCAGTGTTTTCTTCTTCCTCTCTCTCAAAAACTGACTTGATCGTTGGAAGAGATACACCGAAAAACATTCCGGCTCCCTTCTAACTTGTTTTTCTTTGTTCCAGGAACCTTCCTTAGCCTTACTGGATCATTCCATTGATCCACGAGGGTCTCCCATTACTGTTCCAGGTTACCACCGGACCTCACAAGCTGTTCCAAGCAGCGGGGTTGACCACTCGACTGATTCACTCGAGTTCACCAAGGGAGAGATCTGTCTCTCGTGTTTATATTGTGGAAGATCTAGCACAAACAATCTGGCGTTGTCTGTGGGAAACGACTAGTTTTTCTAGTTTTTTCTCTATAAAGAACAGTGACCATGGTGAATACTCGACAAAAAGGGAAAGGTCCCCAGCAAAGAAGTCTCGAATTATAAGCTCCATGTCACCATGGAGGGAGGGATCACACTGATGGGAATAAAAATGTCTCTATTCAGTCAAGAGGGGTTACCCCTCAAACCAGTATGGGAATCAGGTCAGGAGGATCAGCCCCCTTGGCTCGTCAGCTGGCGAAGGTGATCGAAGAAAAATTTGGCGATCGATTACGACAGTTGGAAAAGGACAATGTAAACGTCCTAAGCCGGCTCAACGAATTCGCCGCCTCCGGCAAAGGGTCGAGGGACTCATTTCTTTCTCGTGGGCTCCCCGCCGGGGAGGAGGAAACGAAGGATCTAAGGAATCATCTAAACAACAAGGCAGAAAGCTCGAGGGCCCCAAAGCGACCGAGAGCCAACAAGCACCCTCTTAACGACCATTTTAGGAAGGCGAGGCCTTTAGCCCTGGACGACCTCCGACGAGGATTGTCGAGACGGAGGAAGGGAGATGAGTCCGAGGAGGATTCAACCCNGACCGGGAGCCAACGAGCACCCTCTTAACGACCATTCCAGGAAGGCAAGGCCTTTAGCCCTAGGTGACCTTCGGCGAGGATTGTCAAGACGGAGGAAGGGAGATGAGTCCGAGGAGGATTCAACCCTATCCACACGGTGCCCAGGAAATGGGGGGCCTATTGATGAACTCAAGGACTTCAGAAGATATCCCGTTGGAGAGGAAATTGATCTCAGAGCCCGGTTGGAATCCAGGAGAAAGAGTAAGGCTGTCCAGGATGAGGTCGAAGACAAGGTCATACAAACACCCTTCACCAGGGAGATCGGAGAGATGGAGGTTCCAAGAAAGTTCGTCGTGTCGAGGTTCAAAACTTATGATGGGCGGTCCGATCCCGAAGCCCATCTCAGGCAATACAAGCAAATGATGTCCCTGTATCATTCAGACCAACGGTTCCTCTACCGAGTGTTTCCTATGAGCTTGGGGGACTCTGCGATGAAATGGTTCGAGGCGCTTCCCCCCAACAGCATTGGATCTTGGAAGGAATTGACGAGGTAGTTCCTGGCTCGATTCATTACGGGGAGTAAGCGGCCTAAAGACGTTGGATCATTGCTAACGCTCAGACATAGGGAATCCAAGACCCTACACCAGTACGCCATTTGGTACTGGGAAAAGGTTAATGAGGTAGAAGGCTACTCGGAAGTCATGGCAGCGACGTCTTTTAGGCTCAGCTTGGCACGGGACACGGACCTGTACCGATCCCTGACCAAGAAGACTCCCTCGAATATGGGCGAGCTGATGGCCCGGATAAACAAGTACTCAAGGATCGAGGACGAGATGAGAAGTAGCAAAGGCCGAACCCTCCAATCTAAGAGAAAAGAGAGGGAGTGGGAGGATACTCCCCGAAAGGGACTACTAACCCCCTCCGAGGGGGGTCGTCCAAAGGAGTTCACACTATGTTCAAGGAACCCATCTTCAAGTTGCTCCACAAGATAAAGCATGAGTCATTCATCAAGTGGCCGCCCAAGATGCAGAGCGATCCCTCCACCTGTGATCAAAAGGTTAGGTGTTCCTATCACCGGAATTTCGGACATCGCACCGAAAGCTGCAGGGTATACAAATCGTTCTTGGAAAGATTGGTCCGAGACGGATACTTGAAAGAATACATAAAGCCCAAGCCGAAAGAGAGACAAACCCCTGCCCTGACCGAGGAGCCGGACAACGTCATAGATGTCATCCATATTTGTCCACTAGATCGCCCCACGTCCAAGGAACTTGAGTTCGATCTCAAGAGGGTAGCTTTTACAAGGAAGATAGCCGAGGATGATGGGGGGCCACCCAGTAAAAGGGTCATGACTGGTGAGCCCAGCATCACGTTCTCCGACGCGGACTTGACAGGCGTGGTGACTCCTCATAATGACGCCCTTGTCTTAACCCTGAAGATAGGTAAATTCGACGTCAAAAGGGAGTTCATAGACTCCGGAAGTTCCTTGGAAGTGATGTACTCTGAGACTTTAAAACGGATGGGTCTTGGCCTCGAGGACCTCACCAAGGTCCAGGCACCCCTCATCGGATTTAACAGCTCGTTCGCCCTGCCCGTAGACAAAATCACATTGCCAGTTGTCACAGGTCCCTTCATCATCAACACCGAGTTTGTCGTGATTGATACGGACTCTCCCTACAACGTGATCATGGGATGAACATGGCTGCATGCGTTGGGAGCGGTGCACTCCACTTATCACCAGAAACTGAAATTCGCCACGCCAGAGGGGATCATGGAGATCCGAGGGGACCAAGCGTCCGCAAAAAATTATTTTTATTCAGCTGTTAGAGCCAGGGCTTTCACCTACGAAAAGGGGTGAGCTCCGGAAGAGATCATGGAAAAATAGCAATCACAGTCCGGGCGTCCAGGAATGGATGACCCCCGGATTGACCCGACGAAACGGTTAGTGGAGGACCTCCGGAAGGTGCCCTTGGTGGAGGGAGAAGAAGAAAGACACTTCTTAGTTGGAACCGCAATGCCCGCAGCCGAACAGGTGGAGATGATAGAGTTCCTGAGGAGAAATGCAGACGTGTTCGCTTGGAACGTAATAGAAATGACGGGAGTAGACCCCGAGATAATCACGCACAAGCTGCATGTTGACTCGGCGCACAAGCCAGTAAAACAGAAGCCACAACGCATGGCCCCGCATCACGCCTGCGCGGTCAATGAAAAAATTGGCAAACTCCTGAAGGCCAACGCCATTCGGGAGATATAGTTCCCAGAATGGCTGTCTAACACGGTTTGCGCGAAGAAGAAGGGGGAAAATGGCGTGTCTGCGTAGACTTCACAGATCTAAACAAGGCATGTCCCAAGGACGACTCCCCCCTACCAAAGGTAGACCAGCTAGTGGATGCCACTGCCGGATATAAACGCATGGACTTCCTGGATGCCCGAGCAGGATATCACCATATCCCTCTCCATCCCCCAGATCAGGAAAAAACGGCGTTTATCACTCCAAAGGGAGTTTACTGTTATAAAGTGATGTCGTTTGGACTAAAAAACGCCGGGGTGACATACCAAAGACTGATGAATCGGATGTTCAAAAAATAGATCGGCAACACCATGGAGGTCGACATTGACGATATGCTGGTAAAGAGCAAACAAAGCTGTGATCATTAGGCAAATTTGGTAGATACCTTCTCCACCCTCAGGGTGTACGGGCTGAAGCTGAACGCGGTAAAGTGCATTTTTGTAGTGGAATCGGGTAAATTTCTTGGATATCTGGTCACTCAACGAGGAATTAAAGCTAACCCGGATCAGATTCAAGCGATCCTGGACATCCGGAGCCCCCGAACTGTCCGAGAAGTTCAAAAGCTCACGGGGATGCTGGCAGCACTTAACTGTTTCGTCTTACGCTCCTCAGACAAATGCAAACCCTTTTTCGAAGCAATCAAGAGTGCTGGGAAGGATATGTGGAGCCAAGGGTGTGAAGACGCCCTGTCTGGAATCAAGGAATACCTCAGAACTCTCCCGACCTTATCCGTCCCTATCTAGGGGGAAATGCTCTTCTTGTACTTATCCGTATCCGAATTTGCGGTAAGCGAGGTACTTATTCGTGAGCATGAGCACCGCTAGAAGCCGATTTATTACACAAGCAAGGCATTCCTCGACGCGGAGACAAGATATCTGCCCCTAGAGAAACTGGCTCTATCCCTGGTCACCACTGCAAGAAAACTAAGGCATTATTTCCAAGCGCACCCAATTACCATCCTTACCGATCAGCCCTTAAAGGCCATTTTGAGGAAAGCGAAACTCTCCGAAAGAATTTCCAAGTGGGCAGTGGAGTTTGGGGAACACGACATTCATTTCAAACCTCGAACCGCTATAAAAGGTCAGGTATTGGCGGACTTCATAGCTGAGTTTTCAGGGGAACATCCCGTTCTAGAAAGACCGCCTCCTACCGACATAGCGTCTCCAACGAGTTGTGAGGGGTCACTGTGGCTTTTATGTGTGGACGGTTCGTCAAATAGTAAGGGGTCCGGGATCGGTATCTTGCTGGTCTCTCCAGATGGGATGGTCGCGGAGCACGCCGTTCGGCTGGGATTTAAAGCATCCAATAACGAAGCTGAATACGAGGCCCTCATCTCAGGACTTTGGTTAGCTTAGGCAACTGGAGTTACAGACTTGATCGTGCATTGTGATTCCATGCTGGTAGTCAACCAAGTTAACGGAGAGTTTGAGATAAGGGACCCAAGGATGGAGGCTTACCATCACCAGGCGACAACTGTAATTTGAAGATTCAGAAGGATTGAGATCAAACAAGTGTCCCGAGACAAAAACACGCATGCCGACGCCCTAGCTTGTCTAGCCTCGGCAGTGGAGTCCTCTCAGTCGCGCAGGATCACCATAGAATATCTTTCCACATCCTGCATAGACTATGCCCCCGAGGCAATGGCCGTCCAAGACGCACACAAGTCGCCCAGCTGGATTGATCCCTTTCTCAGGTTCCTAACAATAGGAGACCTCCCGGAGTGTTCAAAGGAAGCAAGGAAGATAAAACTTAAAGCCCCGAGATTTTGGGTATCTCCGGATCAGAAGCTGTATCGGAGGTCTTTCTCAGGACCTTACTTATTATGTGTCCAAGAGGACCAGGTGGAAGACCTTCTCTATGAGGTACACGAAGGAATATGCAGGGGGCACTCTAGGGGGCGATCAATGGCACACCGCATCATGTCTCAGGGATATTGGTGGCCGCGAATGCAAAGGGATGCGCGCGCATACGTCCAAAAATGCGACCAATGTCAAAAGTTCTCCCCTGCAATCAGGTAACCCGCAGGGGACTTGCACCCCCTGACCAGCCCTTGGCCATTCGCCTAGTGGGGACTCGATTTAGTTGGGCCCCTGCCTAAGGCTCCTGGAAACAGGAAGTTTCTCATTGTGGCCACAGATTATTTCACCAAGTGGGTTGAGGTGGAGCCGTTGACTCACATCCGCGACATAGATGCTAAAAAGTTCGTCTGGGAAAACATAGTCATCAGATTCGGGATTTCCCGGGCACTGGTGTCGAATAACGGGACTCAATTCACCGACGGGCGTTTCAAGTCTTTTTGATAGCAACTCGGAATTCGTAATTTCTATTCCACCCCTGCCTACCCCCCAAGCCAATGGGCAGGCAAAGGCCTCCAACAAAACAATTATCAATGGAATCAAGAAGAGATTGGAGAAAGCCAAGGGAAAATGGGCAGATGAGCTATTAAACATTTTGTGGGTGTACAGGACCACCCCTCGGTCCTCGACAGGAGAAATCCCATACTCCCTGGCATACGGAATGGAAGCAATCATACCTCTCAAGGTAGGACTCCCGACCATAAGGACCCAAGCTTTCGACGCAGGGGGAAATGACCGTCAACTTAGACTGGATTTGGATCTAGTAGAAGAAAGAAGGGAGATAGCCGCCTTGAGAATAACCAAGTATCAGAAAAAGATTTCCCAACTATACAACAAAAGGGTCAAGACGTGAGAATTCCGAATCGGCGATCTGGTCCTCAGAAGGGTAACGGCCAATACCCGTGACCCAATAGAAGGAAAAATGGGACTTAACTGGGAAGGGCCTTACAAAGTGATATCTATCGGAGGCGCCGGGTCATATAGATTAGAAGATATGGATGGAAAACTTGTAATGCGACCATGGAATGTGATGAATCTAAAGAAATACTATTTTTGAGTATTATCTCCCTCAGTGCTCGCCAACGACAAAGATAAAAGGTAAGACCCTAGGGATAGAGTTCAAGGACTTCTGCCCCCGAAACAAACACAAGAGCAAGCCACCTGGAAGGGCAAGGCCTTGGGGACAGAGTTCAAGGACTCCTGCCCCCGAAACAAACACAGGAACAAGCCTCCTGGAAGGGCAAGGCCCTGGGGACAGAGTTCGAGAACTCTTGCCCCCGAAACAAACACCAGAGCAAGCCTCCTGGAAGGGCAAGGCCCTGGGGACAGAGTTCCAGGACTCCTGCCCCCGAAACAAACACCGAAGCAAGCCTCCTGGAAGGGCAAGGCCCTGGGGACAGAGTTCCAGGACTCTTGCCCCCAAAACAAATACAAGAGCAAGCCTCTTGGAAGGGCAAGGCCCTGAGAACAGAGTTCAGGGACTCCTACGCAAAAAAAAAAAAGAAAAGAAAAGAAAAGAGATAAGTGTACGCAATAAAGTATAAGTACTCCAAAAAAGCTTTATTTCAAAAAGAGGGGCTTTGCGTCCCTAAGAGCTACAAGAAAAAAAAAAAGAGTGCAAATCGAAAAGAAAAAAGCTTTTATCTAACCCCAGGCATCTCCAAAACATCGCCCGAGGGCGAATCAGCGAAGAAAGGTTGAGCAGCTTCGGGAGCAGGCAGAGTGAGAGGTACTTTGGCAACAGAGAGAGCCTAAGGAATATTATGGTCAGGGACCTGGTCCGGCAGAGCCTCATCAGATAAGTCCACAATTACCGCCTCGGGCGGATCTGCCAAAACTTGTACCGGCGTTTGAATCGCACCCTCGGCTGCAATCTCGGCTTCGGCCTGTTCCATCTCCACCGAAGGCACGTATTTGTGCATCTGGAAGAGCGGGGAGTCTGACGGGATCCCAGCAGACTGGAGCGCCTCGTCCCACCCCTTCTTGAAGAACTCCTTGCTATTTTCCTCAAGAGCGGGGAGCACGTCATCGGCGAACTCTTCTCGGAGTTGCTCCTCGGACTTCCTGTTCTGTGCCTCAGCCCTGATCCTGTCCAGCTCCTGGGTCAGAGCCAGACAGCTTTCCTCTAAACCAACAGCCCTCTCCTCTGCCGCAGAGAGCTGCTGCATCTGCTCTGTAATCCTCCTCTCAGCCTCGGCAAGGGCAGCACTTAGCTTTTCAGCGCCAACTCCGCATCCTTGAGGAGTTGCTCGATTTGAGCAGCCTGCCCCGCGAGGGTGGAATCCCTGGTAGGTACGTCCTCCTTAGCACTGGCGAGGGCTCCCTCGGCTTCTTCCTTCTGCTCTCGGACCCGCTAGAGGTCCATCCTAGCCCCATGATACCGCACCGCTATTATAGAAATCTGTTGGGTGGCCTGCAAAGGAAAAGGCATGTCACTAAAAAGAAAAGCGGCTAAAAAAGACTGAAGCAAAGATGAACTTACCACCAGGGAATTCTGGATGATAGAGCAAAACAACACGTTCGNAACCAAAGCAAAAATGAACTTACCACCAGGGAATTCTGGATGATAGAGCAAAACAACACGTTCGTTGATCGCCCCCTGTGAGCCACCATGTCGGCCTCGAAATGCAGCATCTCATTCACTGCATTGGCGACATGGGGGTCCTGCAAAATGGAGTCGTCAACCCTGATCACTCGGTTCATGTGATCAGTGGCTCGAGGATTCCACTCCGCAGCTTCCACTGTCTACGGAAGGGGAGGAAGAGTCTGTTGTTGCCGCTGTTGCTGTTGTTGCTACTGTTGCTGTTGTTGTTGCTGCTGCTGTTGCTGTTGTTGCTGAGGAGCAGGAGGTAACCCACGGCCCCTCCCACTTTGCTGCTGAGCAGAAAGGGCCCTAGATCCCCCTGTCAAGGCCGTCGTGCCTATGTTTGACCCTCCTCTCCTCCTCTACCTGAGGATCCTGGTCACGCACTTGACCCCGACTGATGACTCTTGAGGATGGGGTGGCGCTGGCCCCTGCAGATGAGGCCCAACGGTCGATCCTCATCCCCTCCCGGCAGCAAGGGCTTGCCTCTGCCTTAGGAACCCTAGATCAATGCAGGGCGTGCTGGACATAGCTACCTCGAGGGCATCCTCGGTGTCTAGAGATTGTAGGATTTGAAAGTCCGGCCACGAATCTCTCCCCGAAGTCCCCACCTCGGCATGTGAAGGAACCAAGTCCTCTCTGACCCCGAGTTCTTCAACTTCACCCTCTACTTCTGCCTCTGAAGCCCGGTTAGGGTCTTCTTCCAAGTTCTCCTCGACCTCTTGCCTCACCGCTTGATCGAAAAGTTTAGACCTCCGCGAAGGCTCGAAAGGCTGGGGAAGCTGTGAAAACTTTTTATATCCAGGAGTATAATAAAGGAGGATGTGGGCAGCCCGGCTGAACCCGTCGTCACCAGTAAATCTCCAGACAGTGACTAGGTCAGCAAAGTTCACCAACGACTGAGGGGGAGGAGCTGTTTCCCGAGCAGGGACATCTGCACAAACAAAAAGAAAGAGTCATGAACACGTAGAAAATCTCAAGAATAAAATAATAGACCCGAAGGAACCGACGTACTTGTCGTTCTCCATTCCAAAGGGCATAACAAGCCGTTATACTCACCTCTCTGCCAAGATCCTTTGAAGATAAGTATGTCATCCTTGTACCCCTTGTCTGAGTCAGGAAGATGAGTTACGAGGTACATAGATGGGTCCCTGGCTTTGAGGTAGAAGTGTTATTGAGGCATGACTCTCAAGAGGGAATAGCAAAAAAGGATATCGTTCAACCCAACATTTACCCCGAGACGCCTATTGAGCTCTAGGACCCCCATAATTATCCTGAAGACATTAAGTCAACATTGTCCGGGGAAGAGGTGGAAATGGGAGAGGAACTGAAGAAGTAGAGGGGGCAAAGGGAACCTAATTCTACAATCTATGATGGCTTTGGTATAAAAGGGCATTGCATCCTTGATCCCGAGGGTATGAGAGTGCGCAGCCGGGTTATAATCCTCTATGTCTACGTACGGGGGGATGTTGTACTTGACCCTAAACCTATTAATTTGCTCACCACCCTTTACTTTATACTTTCTGGACCCCGAAGAACTAGCCTGAGGATTCTCGGGGGCAGGGCGACGACGAGGCATCTCTAAAAAGTGGAGGGTGTTTTTCCCTCAAAGATCCCCAAGGAAGCTTCCCGAGGATTGGTCGCTGAGTGGCAACCAGAAACACCACCAGTTATCGAAAAACCAAAAAGGACAGAAGGACGAAGAGAGGAAAGATACTAGGACTCACCAGAATGTAAAAATGAGTTTTTTCTGGAAAACTTGAGGCGACTCCTTCTAGAATGTTCAGAAGCAACGATGGGTCTGCTGGCCTTAAGACTTCAGTGAAAAGGATGGGCAATTGGCAACGAAAGGAAAGAAATCTCCGGCGAAGATTCAGGCAAGGGCTCTCTTAAGAAAGTTCGGAATGACGAAATGAGAAAAGAGGAGAGGAAGCCCATTTATATAGTATCAATCTCATCATTGGGCGTGAAGCACGAAAAGGCGCATTTAATGCGCACAACGTCCTAAGCAGGGAAAAACGACTAAACGCAATGATGAAGCAGTTGGGATTGTTGTAAAACCCTTCGTCTCCTTACGACGCGTGTCCTCGGCGTCAGAAGATCGAAGGCTGGGAGGCAGTTGATGGGACATTTTTGAAATACTCCAAGATGAAGACACGTGTCCTCAGTATCACTAAATCCTGTTACTGAGATCACGTACCCATCAGTTCACAAGTCCCTCACCCTCGAGGTACTTTTTCATAGGGATCAAGTGTCATCCAAAACGTTTACGTACCGACACGTATCCCTCGGTCTAATATAGGTACATCGGTCGCTATATGTACCTCCCCTCGGCTCCGAGATGAACCTCTCCCCCTCGGCTCCGTGATGTACCTCCATCCAGGGTAGCGTTCTCTGCTCCTACAGAGGCTATTGATGTACAGGTCACTAGTCTAGGCTAGGCTAGGTTAGCTATCATGACCTCGTCTTACACAATTGGTGTCAGAAGGCACAAGAGGGCAGGGGACACATCTAATAGGGAATGGACGCGTGGCATATTGTGTCACATTAGAGACAGAAAGACCGGATGCCCTTACTGACACACGATTTGGGAAAACAAACGTTTAATTACACCATTTCCTTGATGAGACAGCATTTAATGCAGTAAGGCTCGGAAGTGAAAGGTAATAAATGTCTCTAAGGCCGGACATTTATTACAACCGCGCCGAGAAGAGCTCATTGAATAGTCGGCAGGCCGATGACACAGCCTTGGTTGCTCGGGATCTTGAGCAGTTAAAAGAAAAGACATTCCTCATCGAAATCAGTGCGCACATTGCCTGTACCTAATGATCACCTACTGACTACACTGACAGCAATCATGAATTTTTGAGGTATAAATATTCCTCGCAAAAGGCAAGACGGTATGCAACGAAAAACCTTTGCTACAAACCATACTCAGTGTTTTCTTCTTCCTCTCTCTCAAAAACTGACTTGGTCGTCGGAGGGGATACGCCGGAAAACACTCCGGCACCCTTCTAACTTGTTTTTCTTTGTTCCAGGAACCTTCTTCAGCCTTACTGGATCGTTCCATTGATCCACGAGGGTCTCCCATTACTGTTCCAGGTTACCACCGGACCTCACAAGCTGTTCCAAGCAGCGGGATTGACCACTCGACTGACTCACTCGAGTTCACCAAGGGAGAGATCTGTTCTCGTGTTTATATTGTGTAAGATCCAGCACGCACAGTTAGTTTCTCCGAAAGAGAAATCCATTAGTGAGGTGGAAATTAAACCGAGTTCATGTGTGGATATTATCTAGCACCGGGGCAAAATATGGGTCAGTGGCATATAAATCCCAAAAAGAGTCGAACCCCACTATCTTACTCTACATGATGTTGAGGAAAGGTGCACATCCGCTGAACTACTGCAAATATGCTGCCCAACCTACGTGGCCGCCAAGAAAGCTTATCCTATGTATTTATGTGTTTGAGGGAATCTCATGGTCCAAGTAAAGCACGAACTCTTGGTGCACCAAATAATAGTACCAATGTCACAAGGCCTGAATGATGGCATAAAACTCCACATCTTAGGTACTGTAATTCAACTTGGAACGTATCTATGAGTTTCTGGCTGACAAAGCCTACGATCTTGGAATTTTGACTCAAAATAGCCTCTATGCCTATCTTAGAGGCATCACAGTGTAAGTAAAAAGGTTGAGAAACGTTCGGTAAATTAAAAAAAGGTAGTGAGCTTCCGTTTAATCAAACAAAAAGCCTCTATGGCTTCATCTGTCCAACTGAATTTCCTATATTACATACAGTCCATAATGGGTGCCATAATTGTGTTGAAATGAGGAATGAAATGACGATAAAAGGGAGCAAGACCATAAAAACTGTGTACCTCAAACAGTATCTTAGGTAATGACCAATGTTCTATTGCCTCCACCTTGGATTGGTTAACTGAAATCCCATCCTTGAAGACCATGTAACCCAAAAACAAGACACTCTCTATCATGATTGAACACTTTTTGAGAGAATCAAAAAGATTCTCCCATCGTAAGACTGAAAGGACCTCTCGTAGGACCTACACATGTAACTCCTTAGTGGCATTGTAGATTAGTACGTTGTCGAAATAAACTACGATAGCAATGCTAATGAAATATTGCAGAATCTAATTCATGACTCTCATTAAGGTACTGGGAGCATTAGACAGGCCAAATGGCCTCACAAGCCATTCATACAACGCATCTTAAAGGTTATCTTCCACTCATCTCCTTGTCGAATTAGAATCTGATGGTAACCACCTTGAAGATTAATTTTTGTGAACATATTCGCTCCACTCAACTGATCTTCCAACCTAGGAATGGGGAACTTGTATCAAATAGTGGTCTTATTAATTGCTATGCTATCTACACACATCCTTTGAGTCCTATCTTTCTTGGGTGTAAGCAAGGTTGGTACTGCACAAGGACTATGCAACTCTCCTTAATATTCCCTTTGCCCATCAGCTTCTCTACTTGCCTTTGAAGTTTCTAATGTTCCTTAGGGGTCATTCAATAATGTGGCCTATTGGGAAAATTGTCTCCCGGAACCAAATCAATTTTGGTGCTGAATATCATGCAATGGTGGTAGCTCGTTTGGGTATTCTTCCTCTATCGTGTCTGAAAAATTGATCAAATTGCCACGGCCTCCCCAAGAGAAGGTGACACTCATCCATGGTAATCACATCACCTCATTGACCTTCTTGAGCCACATTAACTTGAATGGTTTGGGGTGCTGCTCTGTGGAAAGCCCCAATTTTTGGATACCTCCTTTTTCTACCAAGTTCTCATAATTGCTTGAATCAATAACCAGGTGATAAAATTTCCCGCCTTTGGATATATTGCTTTGGAATGTCCTATTAGAAATAAGAAAAACATTGTAAAACATGAGTAAATTTAAAATTTTTATAACAAGGGCAAAACGATAATTTGTCACTACGATACAGGTTGTAAATCTGAATTTTTCTAGATCTCAGATGATGAAACAGACTTCACTTTTGAATTCGTGTCACAAAATCTAGTTATCATGTCAAATTTTATCGAATTATGAGATAGTCAGTTTTTTCACATTTTACGAGGCAGTCAAGTCTCAGGTGACCCAAAAATAGAATTTTTAATAAAATTTTAAAATTTAAAACATAATTTCAAGAAAATTAAAATAAAAATATTTTAAACTTGAACCGGAACAAAATTTAATCGTTTCGGGACGAAAACGGACCTGAGAAAAAGAGGTCGTGTGGCACATTGTGAGCTAAGTAAATTAGAGGGTATAAATAGGGGAAAAAATATGATTTTTCCCCCATTGTGTTCAGCTGTTACCCGATAAGAGGGAGGAGAGGGAAATAGGGAAGCTTCTTCACTTCTCTCTACAATCTACAAGATTCGAGTGGTCGAATCCACTCGGGCCAAGAGAAAAAGTCAACCTCCTCGTCAAAGGCTATGCCTATGTAACAAAAACAAGGGTTTTCACCGAAGGTTGAAAAATGAGACTTGAGGAAAATCAAGGGTTTGAGCTTGATTGAGATTCTAGAAGGTCTTCTAAGTTGGTTCCACTCTTTAAGAGGTAAGGTTCCTTCCTACTTGGGTTTATTTTATAACCTTGGGTGTTGTATGTAATTGGCAGGTTGATAAAGATTCATATCACTTGTCTATGGTTGTAAAATTGATGGAATTGGGTGATTGGTGAATTGGGTATGTGAATTTGACCTAATTTAAGTAAAATTCCTAGATTGGAATTGGCAGGTTGCAATTACTTGTGTAATTCTACGAAAAATGGGTGTTATGTGGGCATGCTATGCATTTATTTTATGCTTGTGAAATTAAGTGAGTTATTGGTATATATTATGTGATAACATGCTTGAGAATCATGGTTGGATATGAAATGTTCATATAGGCTCCTTGATATATTGACATAGTGATGGAATTAGTGTTTATATGCATGGGAAATGTATACATGTGGCATTCATCACATGTGAGGCATGATATTGAAAAAGCAATGGTGCATTGTATTGCATATACACGGAGACATCGCATGTATGGGTGTGTGTGCATGGTTGTTGTCAACACCACACTCGGTGGATGATTACTGGGCTCGAGTAAGCTTGGTTGAAGACCTGGCCGAGTCTCACGGATTACATGGTAATTAGGGTTGGGGTTAGCAAGAAGGACTACAAGATTCCTCGGGTGCAAAGCCCGGTGATGGGCTACGCACTCCCTTGGTATAATCCATGAAGTGTGTGGGTGTACACAAAACACTCAGTGGAAGTTCGTAAATTCCGCGTGGGTTGGGTGACCCTTGAAATCTTAAAATGGTCATTGGATGAGTGAGGCCAATGGCGGGGGTTGGAAAACCCGGTCATAGTACTCATGGCATTGCATGGGGGAAAGGAGCTGGTGAGGGCTTGGATTGAGTTGCATAAGGGGTGTCATCTCATATCATGGCACGACATGTTAAATTCCAACATAGATTGATTAGTCTTCATTGGAACGATTGTTGTTTATAAAATGTGGCATGTGAACATTGTATATGCACTCAGGTTGGGGAGTAGCTTCAGTAGGAAATACTTTATTGGGCGTTGGCTCACTCTATACGAGAAAATATTTTAGGTGCGGGGTACACGCCGATGTAAGGCCCTCACATGGGACCTTAAGGATGAAGAGAGCCGACTTGTGACTTGTATAACACATTTTGTGTAAATATTGAATTTTTGTAACATTATTGTAAAAAACTTAGTTTTGATATAAAATTTCATGTAAATCAATGAATTGTATGGAACGGGTTGTAATAAACTTGTATGGATCATGTATAATGTAGAAAACATCTTCATACATGTTTGGGATGAATTTGGTTAAGTTTGGAGTGGACTTGAAATGTAAAACAGGTGAAACAAGGAAAAATGGGTTCAGCGTACCGGTACACGTACTGGTACGGTGAGGTCTAATAGCCATGTGTACTGGTACGCGTACCGGTACACTTTGACAGATTTTAAATTTTTTTTTATTTTTCTTCCAAGGCCTTGGGCTATGCATCATTTGGTTCCAATGATACAAATGGACTTAAATGGAGATATATTGGGGTACATTGAACCTCAATAGGATTAAATGATTAATGGAACACGGGTGTTACGTGTGATGTAAGATTCCGGTAACGAGATATTATTAGTGTGATGTTGGATCAAGCGGCACTCATGGGCATTTTCGCGGGTTGACGGGTTGTCAACGGGACCCCGGTTTTAGGGGTGTCACAAACATGCCTAAGAAAAAGAGGAGAGCTATGAAGGCCACATGGAATGATAGTGAAAGTGAGTTAAACCCAAGTGATAACTCCTCTTTTAATGATGAAGAGAACTTTACGACCTTTGTAGGTTCACTGTCTTCCCCCTGGAAAAACTTTAATGACTAAAGTTGAGGTAAGTCCTACCGCGATGGTAGAAGACTTGGAAGAATAAGTCAGACACATGTGCGGAGGATGAAGAGTATTTTAGGATATTCAAGATGTTTATGACCAATTGCATGTACAATTCTTCAAAAAACAAGAAAATGCGTTTTCCTTGAGTGGTAAAGTGAACTCAAGTGAAGAAGATAGAAAAGCACTTCATATGGACTTGGCTAAGTCCAAAGCTCAAATATGTGGGCTAGAGGAAGAGAAAAAGTATTTTTCTTGATCAAACAAGCTTCTTTGAGAGAGAGTGTCATGAGCTTGTTAAGTCTAATAAGAATCTTGAGCCAACATGTGCCAAACTTGATAAAGATCTTCATGAATCAAATGAACTCTCAAAAAGACTCCCTCAAACTAATGAAAAGTTTGATAGAATAATATATATAGGAATGAGTGTGGGTGATAAACATGGTCTAGGCTATACAAATGAACACACCAACACTTCTTCCAAAATCATGTTTGTTAAGGGCAACACCAACCCATTCACCCCAACAAGAAAGCACAAGTCCTAAAAAGACTAAAATGATAAGGGTGGGAACTCAAAGAAGGATGTGATTTATAAGACCCAAACCAATCATAATTTTTGTTATATTTTGGACTACATGGTCATCATAGTGGACATTGCATGAAAAATAGAGATGTCTTAAATAAGAAGCTTGTGCATCTAGCCAACAAATCCAAACCCTTAAATCACCAATTCTTAATGTTTTCTAAACTTTTGGAGAGGTCTTGTAAGTCCTAGTATATGCATGCATCATCTTCACATAGACCCAAGGATCAAAATTTTGATTCGAAACAGTTGAAACATCTGAAATATTTATGTTTTCAATGAGATCGAAATGAATCAATCATGAAATCGAAATTCTAATACTTTGAGGTATTTCATCATATTTTGAGGTGTTTTGTAATGTTTCAATGCATTTGCACAGTTGTTTCGGAATGTTTTAAGGTATTTCAAGATACTTTTGTATATTTTAACCAACGTTTTGAAAAAATAATACTTAAACTTCTTATTTTGTTTCCAAAATTGGGCAAATCAAGTTAAAACGCTTCCATTTCTTAAGTGACAGAAACAATACACCGAAAGAAAATTTTGATCATTGCATGGACCACATGCTAAAGTGCCTAAAACTCCTTCTACCCCCAATGTCAAAATTGATCTACATATATCTGGGGAGAAGAGAGCTAGCTTTGCACCCATTCCCCAACCTAACCCAAATTTTAGGAAAGGAAAACAAGTATGGGTGACTAGGGAGAACTTGGAGAAACTCACCATCTCAACCAAGTTGGAGGCGTCAAGTGCTTCTAGTATGGTCATGGTGCATGGACCTAAGTGATCTTTAATGTATTTCATTGAACACCCTAGGGCCATACTTCGTACATAATTTTTCTTACTAATTTTTATTTGTTTTCTAACTGAAAATAAAAAAAACACTAGAAAGATGAAAATACAAAAGCAAGAGAAATATAAAAAACCAAACACAAAAGAAATTGAAAATTTTAATAAAGAGTATTGATGTCAATTTTGACATTTTATTATTAGATTTTATGGTAATTGCTTTATTTTCTTTTCCTTGTTTAATACATCTTCATGCTTAATTTCATGTATATTTTCTTTTGAAAAATTCTAAAACATTAGAAAAGAAAAGGTTTATTTTTGTTTATTTTTTCTTTACTCAAGATCATGATAGTTCACAGTTTGGTTTGCATTATAATGATTTCTTCCTCAAATCAAAGTCGAAATGTGCATTGCTATGAGTCATATTAGGGGATAGAAAATTTACTTTTATAAATCTTATTACATGATTCATTAGCCAAAGTTTCTTTCATCCTAGCATGCTTGGAAACTGTTTAACCTAAAAAATTCATAAACCAAGTACATGCATGCCATTCACTTTCACGCTTAGGAGTTTGATTAGTTTAGTATTAATGTTCTTAAATGACTCTAATGTTGGTGATAGATGAAGATGTGGCTAAATGTTAGTTAAACCACAATCCCTTAATAGATGTCAAAAGCCAATTATGAGAAAAGAGCCCAATTTTAAAAAGGAAAGGCGTAAATAAATGGCTAAAAATAATTTTCACGTGAATTGTGAGAGTACTTATGCTTAATTGTAAATTGATCATTTGTAAAGCTCATAGAGCTCATGCTAATCTTGAATATAACCATACATTAAATAGTACAAAATTCATAATCGTGTTAATTGAAGCCATAGAGTAGAAGGAATAAAAGAAAGGGGGAGTTGTCAAAAAGAAAATTATTAGGACACTCACTAACCAATCATGTATTCACTTAGAAGATGCATTAGGATTTCACGTTGAGCTTATTAATGATTTAACTAAGCGAAATTCTAATTGTGTTGGAGGTTGGTTTCATACACGTTGCACTTGAATTAGTTCAAGTTGAACAAAATTTGAGCATGTGTGAGTGGAATTAAACCAAGTGAGGAAACATTGCTTTCATATCCTTTAATATGCCTTAGAGTAATGTATTGTGATGATGAATTTTGAATGGATCTACAATAATTCTAACATGAGTATGTAATTATCATGATATTTAAAAATTGAGATTTATTGTTTAATCTAAAAATTGCATTTTACATTAGATCCAAATTAATCCATGCATGTGCATTGAATTGCATATAGGTTGTACATACATCATGCATGCATTTGAGGTTTGAAGGATAGGATGAATGAGTGAATGCCAAAACTGAGTTGGTTCAAAGAGGGACTACGGTTGTTGTGTTAGTTACAGGAACCACTTGATCGATTTCCTCATCAATTGAGCACCTCATATAAGTTGGCAGTTAGGATTTCAAAATCGAGTTTTAAAAGACCTTTTGCATTCTAAACCCTCTCATTCATGTCCCAAGCCCCCCAAAACCCTAACCCATGGTTTCTAAACCCTTCCAACACATTCTTTAGAGATCTAAGTTTAATTCATTGTTGAGACCTAGATTCTTTTAGTGATTGTTGAGATGGCACCACAAAGAGATAAATGACCTAGGGTTGAGGATGTTTATGAGGAAGTTGAGGAAAAATTTGATGAAACTACTAGATTCCAGACTTCGGAGTTTGCAGAGAGATTCAGAGGAGAATTTTCTCTTAGGCCAGAGTTGATTGAAAGAGGGATGAACGCCACAGATTGTGGGTGCACCTGGATGTTTAATTTTCCTGTCACTTCTAATGATAACACTATAAGGGAGTTCTATATGCATATTTGTGATCCTGATTCTTAGGTTGATTACTTTTCACTTATATCTGATGTATTGAGTTTACAATTTTTGCCACTCTCATAGCTACCACACTTGGCTTACCTAGGATCGATAATGATTACCATAGTGCGAGACCGATAGATGACTTGCCTCCTCTGAATGTTTTGGTCAGTAAATTGTATGGTATTGACCATCTTGAACATTGGGTCACATTGATTTTTTTGTAAAATAGTCTAGGGTTAATTGTTTTTTACCCCCCTGTGGTTTCGTGTAAAAGTACCTTACCTACTTAACATTTAAATTTATGCACATTACCCCCTTATGGTTATGTACCAAAGTAAAACCATTACTTTTATCATCCAACTTAGTGGAGAGTGTACTTCACATGCTCAAAATATGTTGTGGACTTTGTTTTCATTGTTTTCCTCCAAAAATATATTGTCTAAGTGCCAAAAATGCCCTTTATACTAAAATAGCTAGGGTTATTAAATGAGTAAGTTTCCATTCCCATATTTAATTACCCATTAAATGAATAATTGGAAGCTATGTTGTATCCTTTCCTAGATTTCTGTCATGCTAAAGGGTCTTGATTTCCAAATCAGTCACATTTTAAGAGAAGCCAATGCAATGGCTGAATTTTGTCCAAGCAAGCTGCTCATATTTTTCTCCTTATAAAATGAAATAAAATGCTGTGTTTTAAAAAAAAAATAGATTCAAAAACATTAATAGATGACTAGGTCTGCCATCAAAATTAGATTCCAGAACATCTAGTATTATAGATGAATTTGAAATTTCTAAAGACATATGCTCTGTAATAACATTTTGATATCCATGGGCAATACTCAACTAACAATAAGAAAGAGTATTTGATTCAACAATAAAAAATCCATAGGCAATACTTCAATTCCATAATGTCAAAAGCAAATTTGATTCACAATAAAAAAAAATAGTGTTAATTCAAAACCACATAACAATAGTGATTAACCATCAAAACCCAGTTGGGTATCCATAATAGATATGAGTTAGCCATGATTAAACATAAACAAAAAAGAACAAAATCAAATTTGTAGTCATTACGTGTTGTCGGCTTATTTCCTCTGCCTTATTTTCTCCAATAGACTTGAAATAGTTGGTGCTACATCACTTCCAGCTCTATTCCTAGGAGTTGCTGCTATTCCAACTCCATTCCCAGCAGTTGCACCTCCTCTAACGCTAGCTCTATTCCCAATAATTGCTGATCTTCTAGCTCCAACCCCAATATTTACACCTCTTCCAGCTCCTGCTCCATTCCTAACAATTGTTCCTCTTTCAGCTACAGCTCCAACTCCAACTCCAGCCGCGACCCCACCAATTGCATCTCTTTCTCTTCCTTTTTGAGTTGTATCTCTCCCAGATCCTGCCACAGTAGTTGCAAATGGACCTCTGACATTTGTAGCATGTGCATTAGATGAATTTGCTTGTGTTGACTGTAAGATGTTCACCAGAAAATGTTAATGGGACATTATATATTATTTAGATAGAAAAAACAAATGTTGTAAAAACACAGGTTTACCTTAAACCTCTTTGATTTTGGGTGAGGTGAATTCTTGCATGACCTAATATTGTGTCCTTGTTTATGGCATCTTCCACATGAAATTGGAATATTTTTTCTAGTTGCTTTAAAAGGATTCCTTGGCTCATCTGCATCCCTCTTCCTCAATTTCTTGGGTCTTCCAGGTTGCTTCCTAATCAAAGGAGGCAGTATTGGGTTATACCCTGTTTGAACCCAATCATGATGACTTGGTATGGGATAAACCATGTGCTTGTATACCTCCATATATGTGTTCTTCCTGTAATACACATGCACATAGTCTTCTGGAGTATGCCTACGTTTACAAATTGCACTGATTGCATGCTTACAAGGTATACATGTGAGGTCCCACATCCTACAACCACAAGTTCTAGACCCAACATCAACAACACTTACTCTATCATAACAATCAACCTCAAATTTCTTCTTACCAGCCCAACTAGCAAAACAGTTTCTGGACTCAACTTTACTTTTTTCTAGTTTATCCTGTATGTTTGGACAATATGTCCTTCATACTTTTCCATTCCAATCCTCTTAATTTGCATTTTGTTCATTAACCATCTTCTAACCCATTCAACTAAACCCAAAACTAGTTTTTCTCTTGCCTCTAAAATAACACTATTGAATGACTCCGAAAGGTTGTTAACCAATATATCACATCTTGACCTAGTATGGAAATGTGATCTTGCCTAGTGACATGGATTGATCCTTCCCAACCATTCAACAACATTTATTTTGTTCCCAATCTTTGGATCAGCCTTCTCATTCACCTTCATACAGTGTTCAAATTCCCTCACATTACCAATTGAAGCAGCCTTCCAGAACAAGTCCTTTAATTCTTTACCTTTGAATCTAATTTTGAAATTGTTATACATATGTCTTAAGCAATACCTTTGTTCAGCTGTAGGCATAATCACTTCAAAAGCATCTATTAATCCCTTTTGTCTATCAGATATAAATGTCCAACCAAATACCTGACATCTTCCTATGTCTTTCATTAGCTCTTCCAAGAACCAATTCCATGAATTACCACACTCTGACTCTACCACAACCATGGCAATGGGAAACATGTTATCATTTCCATCTTTGCCAACAACACTTAACAGTTGACCACCATATACACTTTTTAGGAAACAACCATCCAAACCTATAATTGGTCTGCAACCATTCAAAAATCCCTTCTTCTGTGCATCAAGCCTCACATATAACCTCTTAAATGTAGGTAAAACATCTAAATTAGGCCTTTCCAAGAACATTTTCAATACACTATCAGGGTTATATTTCCTAGCGGTTTTTTACAGTAATCCCACAACCTGGCATATTGTTCCCTAACATCCCCTTGCATAACTTCCAATGCCTTTCTTTTAGCCCTATAACATTGATGTGTGCTAACATTTACCATTATTTCCCTATGAACACCTCTCATGAAGTTTCTTGGTTCCAACCATGGCTCATCTCTTAACTTGTTAATGAACTTTCTTGATAAATATCTAGAATCTACCAAATGATTCTCATAACTTCTCCCACAAGTGTGTTTTCCAGATGTAGTCTTTATCTGAAATGTTGATGTCCTACCAATTGGAGAAGCATGAATTCTCCAAGTACAGCCCCACCTACAAACTGCTGTGATTCTATTGTTTTCATTTTTTATCCACTTTAGGTCATAACCTCCATGTATCACCCACTCCTTTAAAGCCTCTCTAAAGATTTGAGGGGAGGTAAATCTCATTCCAACCTTTAAGTCTAGTTTTTCCATGTCCCTTTCTTCATTAAAGTCAACATAAGGATCAATTTCTTTATCCGATTTCTATCTTTACTCAATTTGTCCCATTCATCCTCAACATCAGAATACCATTGGTCAGTTTGAACTTTAGCAACTTCTACACTTTCATGCTC
This sequence comes from Ilex paraguariensis, assembly GCA_963454935.2. Lineage (NCBI taxonomy): Eukaryota > Viridiplantae > Streptophyta > Magnoliopsida > Aquifoliales > Aquifoliaceae > Ilex > Ilex paraguariensis. The sequence continues at coordinate 4,960,875 of CAUOFW020000001.1, forward strand.
TGCAAATACACTTTTTGCATTTTGAGCATTTCCAACATTTTCAGATTCTAAGACCTCTTTTCCAGTGGCAGTTTCAAGCATATTCTCAGTCATATTTCCTTGAAGTATAGTAAGACCAATCCCTGAAGTACCAGTATCATTGAAAATGTCATCCTCTCCAAGCCTCTCTAAACCTTAATTCATCCAACTGGGATCCCGATTATCATTTGCTTCTGTTGTAGGTTGGGCATTATTTGATTCTACACATCCTTTTGACATTCTAGGTTCCACCAACATTTCTCCCTCTACAGAATTTACTTGAATAGGTTCTTGCCCTCTCTCCATATATACAACAATTACATCAAATCCTCTATATGCCATAAGCATATCCATGACTTCCTTGTCTGAATTAATAGCAATCAGACCATTGTTTAAGCTAAACCCAGGCAGTATGTACCACATGTTTATAATATTAGGCCTATCTGAAGTTAAATCCTCATACATTCCTCTTAATTCAAACAATGACATCTTATCTAGATCACACTCTTATATTGTGTTCATTTTACCCTTCTTGTAAACAACACTTCGCTGCCATTCAAAGTATCCACCATGATTTAACTCAATAGAAAAATAATTGTCCATTCTGTATGAGGAACAAACAAAAACCGAATAAAAAATTAAATAGTAATAAACAACTCAAAAAAGAAAAGAACAACATGCAACTGGGGAATAATAAACAAATAAGAACAATTTACCCACTAAAAAAACACAAGGACCCACATATAACTACAAAACATCAAAAAAAATCTTGCCTCAAAACAAGACAAACATTGAGTTGAAATGAGTTAAAAAATATTGTGATTCATGTTTTTCATGACCCACATTTGTAAAAACAAAAATTAACAAGCAAAATAATTTGAAGTCACTCAATATGTAAGCCAAAATTTTTTTGTTTACCTTTACCAAAGCTTGAGCAACCAGTCGAATCCCTAGTATGATCGCGTACAAGGAAAACAAGAAGCCCAGTTCCCACAAGGAAAATTAACTCTTGCGTACAAGGAAAACAAGAAAAATCAACCAAATCCCTTTGTGAAAGAGGCTGGTCTCAGATTTGTGATTTCATGCCTTTGTCTTTCCTTTTTTTCTCTCTTTTTCTTGCCTTTGTCTTTACTTTTTTCTCTGTCTATTGGTCTATCTTTGTATTTCTACTTTTTCTTTTTTGGTCAGTTGTTTGACTAATATTATCAAGAGTAAATTAGATAAAAAAAAAAAAAGGGTAGTACAATAATTTTATTATTCTATTAACGGTGTTAATTATTTCATTTTGGTACATAACCATAAGGGGGTAATGTGCATAATTTTGTACGTTAAGTAGGTAAGGTACTTTTACATGAAACCACAAGGGGGTAAAAAGCAATTAACCCAATAATCTAACCCTAGTGTATAGGATGCTAAATCTCATGGCCAACAACAACGAAAAATCAAAAAATTTTATTTCAGACTTTCCTACCTAGAAGGCACATATAATGTATGCCATTGGAAAAGTGTTTGACCTTGATTTATTGATGAGGATATTTGGGTTCATTCAGATAGCTTTTTTAGAAGGGAGAGTATTAGAAAATATGTCATTTGAATCTCTAATTACTCGTATCTGCCAAGGGAAAGGAGTTGTCGCCTTGCGGAATAACTAGTTGTCAAACCCTATGAGGGCCTTGAACAAGATTTCAATGAAGCAAAGTAAGGCCTAGACTGATTTTGTTGTAGTAGATGAAGAGAAAATCCCACCTTTTCATCCTGAGATTAGTACTTCTAGGTCACCACCACCACGAGAACCCAATGTAGACATCCTTGTTGCTCAATTAACATTGTTAGTAGATATGCTTTCAGGTACATGAGATATATGTGGTTTGATCTCGTCACGAGAGTAAGTAAGACATCGCAAGGATGACCAGTTTTAAACAAGCACGTCTACCGATGCATCGACATTGACGTAATTTTTCAATAATAGTATACTAACCATCTACCTCAATCACTATGACCGAATAATGGTTTAATCATCATAAGACATCAATCCCACTATGAGTGTTAGGAAACCTTCAAAACCCTCAAAGAAAGAAATTCATCTAACCCTGCTATGATACTCGATCAACTGCAACCCACGTTATCACACCTACTAATACATGAGATAATTTCCACAATTTTCCAATATAATCCAATAACAATCAAGAATCATGGTTCCATAACCTTTCAAAATGAATAATTCAAGAAAACATGCAAGAAACCTTCAAGAAACATAGTTTGGCTATAATTTAAAACTAGGGTTTTTTTTTATAAAGAACGGATGAATCTTGGATAGAAAACATTTATATGCAAGAAATGATTCATAGTTGAAAAGAATTCCCAATAATTATCTATCTAACATATATATAAGGATTGAAATCATAATAATAATAATCCTAACCTCAATCTTGGATTTGAGAAAGAAACCTTACCTTTAATTTGATGTTTCATGAAACCCTAACCCTTTGATATGTCTCCTACTTGAAATTCCTTCAAATCCTTGTGTTTTCTCCTTATCTCTCAATCTCTACAATTTTCTAGGGTTGAAAACTGATGAAATATGGCTAAAGGGACATCCTTAGGGTATTTATAGGCTCAGTATCTGAACAGTCATTGCGAGTCTGATCCTTGCTAAATTCATAATTGTGTTTGAATGTTCCTTGCTCCTAGTATCTCGATTTCTATCAGACACCAAAGTACTATAACTTTGCTCTGTTCAAATGTGATTTGTGTTCGAATGTGGACCTAATTTTCTACATTATCTTCCAATATAATTTCATCCTACTTAGAAGTCAATTCATGGGAAATACATTTTTGTAACTCTTGGGATCTAGTTTCTACCATCAAAATTACATGTCAATCTAATGTCAAACTAAAAAGTTATAGATAAAATACTAAGGTAGCATCTAGTTATTCTCTTCCTAACTTCTCCCTATGATGAGTATAAGATCCAAAATACCTAATATCTTCTAAGACAACATATAGAACTTATCTCTGACTCATAAATTTATACATACAACACATAGGACTTAATATTTATATAATTATAAATACTTGGGGGTTTACAACATTGTCATCTTACTTCGCACCTACTAGATGCATTAGATGGTAGGACTATGAGCATGGAGACTACTCAATAGGTGGTCTTTCAATCTCTTACTAGGAGAGTTGGTTGACTACACCAATTGATTAAAGGTAAGCAGATCATTAGGGAGCTAACACTAGATGAGACAAATTCAGATATAGAGCTGCTCAACATGATGGTCGAGCTAGGGATGGTGGAGATGCATCCATTTGAGCTATTCTTTAGAGACTTTTAATCTAGGTCATATGGGAGATGGGAGTGTTTTATTCATTCATGATCTCTAATAAAGTACTATACTTTTCGTTGTTGACTTTCTAGGTTATTTACTTTTATTTGTTTATTTAACCTTTTCATTTTTTGTGACACACTCTTAGTCCTAATTTGATGTTCTTATCGTATTTGACTTCGAGTTATGTGCCTTACTTGTCCCTTACTTATTTTACTTGCATGATTTTTCCAGTTGATGTGAATTCATACCTTCTTGCTATACTATGATTCTATGTCAAGATTGTTATATGTTGTTATTGGGTTAACATTTATAAAAAAATACGATAAGAATATGTTTGGTAACTTGATTCTATATCATACTTGTTGCATGTTGCCATTGGGTTGACATTTGTGACAAAAAGAGGAAGGATATTTTAGGTACACATGAGAGAAATCGGGGAGATTTACTCTTAACTAAGCTGTATATGTTGTATGTGAAAATAGAAAGGAGGAGTTTGTTCAAAAGCTCAAGGGAAGTATATTTATAAACTTGGCCTGAAGTCACCAATTTTACATTTGTTATTTTACTTGTGAACACCAACTAAAGGGGAGAACTTAAAATGAAAATATTTGTTGTTTAGGGAGGGAAAACCCGATATGAATTTTTACTCATGATTATACACGTAGAGCTTAAGACACTATACCTAGGGGGTGAATAGGTTTTTCAACTTTATCCCAAATTGATTATCAATTAAAAACCTATACCTACAACAATTATCTCTTTTCAATTGAATGCAAATATTAACGATGAGAATCCCTTTTACACACCAAAACCCATGTCACACATGACGATTGAATTAGATTAATCTTCAATTAATTTACTCAAAATTAATCTCACGTCGATCCTAATTTTTTTTTTTGGAGAAGGGGAGGGGGGAAGGGAACTTGAACCCTTGATCTCAAGAAGGCAGAGCCTTCACAAGGTAAGGAGTACCATTGGACCGAAAGCTCATTAGTAATCTCACGTTGATCCTAAATTCAAAATCTAAATTGCATAACTATGGTTGAATAGATATTAAACAATAAAATTCACAAATACATGGTGCGTGTGTATGCAAACAATTACAAGTGTATACTATAAGAGTAAAGAACACAAGTGATTTGTTGAGATGAATAACCTTCCTTGGGAAAAACCATAGGACACCTTCTTAGTTTACAAAACCCTAATTCACTACTCGCTAAGTCAATATACAAGTACTTGAAACTTATACCTTAACCAATACCATGGTTAGATGCTCATCTCCTTACTATGCCTCTCAGCTGAAAGTCCATCTTCGACATCTAGTGTAGCTTCACTTGGACCTCCTAGCCACACGGTTCATCTAGATCTCGAACAATTATGGGTACACCAACAATTCTCAGAACACACCAATGAGTTTATCAAACTGTTAAGATCTTCAAACCTAATTTGTGAGGTAGGGTAGAATCTTTAGTGTTAGCCTTTGGATATTAGGAATCTAGGTTGTGGTGGAAGCTCTCAAGGTAGAAGAATAATTTTCTCTCTTAGAAATCTCTCTAGAGACTTAACTTAGGTGTGGGAAAAACTCTCTCTATTTATAGGTCCAGAATAAGGGTAATCTTAGTAAATAAGAAAACTCAAATTCGTGAACAACCGCTTGATTGGTGGGAAGGTAGTCATAGAGCTGTTGTTACTAGAATAAAAGAAATGTTTCAAAAATGACTAAGGCAAACACCACTCAAGCAACCATAGGCACCGCTCTAGCGAGCTCATAGAGTGAGCTCCGTGCTGTCTTTTGTGTCTTTTTTCCATTTTCTTCCCTAAGTCTTAAAGAGATCGCTCTAGCAAAGACTAAGCATAGATCAGTCCCTACAGGTTTTTAAGCATAAAATCATGAAAAAAACTTGTCCTCTTAAGTACTAAAAAGTGTTGTTCAAAGAGCGGTCCAACTGTAACTCAAACTATGTTTTCAAAACTTATTAGTAGTTTAGAAATTTTTTTCTTTTAAAATCACCTAAGAGTCATAATCAGATTACTTCAAATTCTATTTTCACCCTAATTAACTTAAATTAAAATGATCTAAGGGTTCATCTTAGGTGTCTAAGTTATTACCTTTGTCTTAAGGATGAAGGTGCATACGAAATTTGAATAATGTTGTTTTGACACTTTGATCTCCTCCCTTTAATGATGCTTTTAGATCTTCAACTTGATAACATCATTAACATGAAAAAGATTGAGATTTACAATGAACTCCTCAAAATTAGCCAATTACAAAATGTGTTCTAATAATCTCCCCCCTTGGCAATTTTATGGTAAAATACACAAGAAATTAAAATTACAATCTACAAACCATTGAACAATACTAATCTCAACATTCATGCACACATCCCATATCTCTATCTAAGTACAAGATCTACTTCTTTGGATGAAATTTGAAGATCGTAGTCTTACACATCATTACTCAAACCAAAAATTAGTGAAAAATATCATATGTTAGACAAATACATAACATAATCATAGATTTAGAAATCACTAGGTTAAGCATATGGCATATATGTATGTATATATATGTGTGTGTGTGTGTGTGTGTATCATTAAAATGCAAATATGTAACATTTTACAAACTAACTTGTCCTATATTGGAGAGAACAAATCTCTCCAAGATTAGGTGGCTGACATGGTTATATCACATTTTATAATTGGCTAATTTCGTGGTGTCCATTGTAAATTTCAACATTTTTTATGGTCAATGATACTATAGAGTTGAAGATCCGAAAGCGTCATTGAAAGGAAGAGACCAAGCATTAAAACAACATCATTCAACCTCCGTATGCACATTCATACTTAAGATAAAGGTAATAACATAAACACCTAAAATGAACCCTTAGTTACTTTTAACTTTGGATGATTATGATGAAAATTGAATTAGAAGCAATCTAAGTATGACTCCTAGGTGTTTTGAAAAGAAAATTTTTTCTAAACCATAAATTTGTTTCGAAAAGGCCACGGAGGTTGCTTATGGTTGCTCGAGTGGTGTTCCTCCTAGATAAGTTTGAAACACGATTTTCATTCTAGTTCCAACCACCTTATGATCAGCCTTCCACAGATCGAGTGGTCATTCATTAATATGAATTTTTATATATACTAAGACTACCCATATTTTGGACCTATAAATAGGGAGAACCTTTCTCACAACTAGGGTAAGCCTCTTGTGAGATTTCTAAGAGAGAAAACATATATTCTACTTTGAAAACTTCCACCACTAACCTACATCCCTAAATTTAAAGGCTACTACTTGAGATTCTATCAAACATTACAACTTGGTGTTGAAGATCTTGATGGTTTAGAATTGAATCCATTGGTGTGTGCAGACTATGAATTGTTGGCAGTACATGTTTCCTTGAGGCTTAGAAGAACCATGCGGCAGGTAAGTCCATGTGAAGCTATGCTAGACGTCAAAGAAAAGCCTTTGGCGGAGGGAAACAATGAAAAGAGCATCTAACCATGTTATTGGTTAAGGTATAAAACTCTAATACTTGTATGTTGACTTAAAGAATAATGGATTAGGCTTTGGTGAATCAATGAGGTTTCTCGCAATTTTTCCAAAAAAAGAGGTAATTGATATATCTTTATGAGAAAAGATACTTGTAGTTTTTTAGGTTTTTATTCGGCTAGAAATTGAAAGACCTATTCACCCCATCCAATTAAAGTGTCTATAACTTCACGTGTATAATAATGTAAACCGCCACACTTTTATTTTAATAAGTAGCAAATAAATATATGAAATTTTTTGTAATCGAAATTGTACCAACTATGTTTGATGTCCAAATGTATGTTGCATAAGTTTGGGTTGGTTTTGGAAGGGTTTGGAATGGATTAGAAATGAAAAAAAATAAGGGAAATAGGCAAAACTGAACAGACCGTACCGGTACTGTGTACTAGTACACCCGGAAGTTACCGTACCGATATTGCGTACCGGTACGCTACTGTCCAAAGAGTTTACCGTACCGATACTACGTACCGGTATACACTATAAGTTTCAGAAATTTTAAGTCACGATCTGGGGTCTACTTTGCACCTTATAAATACATAATGACTCCTCCATTAGCCCCATTTCAACATTTTTAACCCTAGAGAGGAAGAAAGGAGGAGAAAAACAAGAGATTAAGAGTGGATTCAAGTTGGGGAAAGATTAAATCTCAAGTTCTTCACACAAAACTAAGAAAGAAGAAGGTAGGGATTTTCTTTCATTTTTGTTCATTGAGGTTAGGGTTTATAAATATGTATGTTTTGCTTCTAAACCTTAGATATATGCTATGAAATACTTGTTTCTTGAAGTTCTTACAAATATCACCATGTGTTTGAAGGTATTTATGGTTTGATAGCCAAGAAAACCCTAGTTTTTGAGAAAAAAATGGATTTTCTTCTTAATGATTCAATTACTTTTGATTTTAAAACTTTAGTGCTTTATATTAAACCACAAAAGGGTATTGATGATGATCTCTCGCATATTTTCTTAACTTGTTCTATTGGGATACTACTTGTGAAATTTGAGAATTTTGGATTTGATTATTTAAGAAATTTGTTGGGAATTGTATCTCTTGTGGATGTTTGGATGACCATGGGTGGTCGTTGACCCGATATCGTAGAGTGGGTTAGATGCATTTCTTACTTTGTGTAGGTTTAAAGGTTCCCTATCACTCGTAGTGGGGTTGGTGCTTTGTGAGGACTAAACCACTATTCGCTCACGTGAAATCGAGGTTGAGGATTAGTATACTATTCATGGGTTAGATTCTCCACTGCCATGAGTTGGTATATGCCCTTCCTAAAGGTTGGATATCCTTGTAAGGATTTGGGTGTGTGTGTGTGTGGGCCAGGATATTCTCGATGTGTTTATTCATGCGAATCATGCATCATACCTGAGATACGAATACAAGTTTGTGGATTTACGGTTTATTATACCAGAAAAAGTTTTCTACAAGAGCTTGTGGAAGTATGAAATTCTACAAGAACTTGTGGGAAATGGTTTATGGTTGGAAATGATTTGTTATGTGTAACTTGGCGTTATTACTTCTCTTAATTTATTGATATTGTGTGAACTTGAGATCTATTGAAATGTTCCTATTTTCTTTCAAAAATTAATATATGATATTTGCGAAATGAGACCGACTTGTTTTACATATTTTTCTAAACTTTATTCGAGTTTAGGAGAATGTTGCTACAATGCTTAGTGTTCACCTCCTACAACATCATATTTTCCAGATTTTGGCTTAGAGGAAGAACTCAGAAGCGAAGAGTAGGTATAATGGGAAGCTCCACTAGATGGGCACGTGGATCCTGAAGTAGATGTTTAGGCTTGTACTCCCCTATGTACTAGACTAGGGAATTCCTTTTGAGACGAAGTAGAGTCTAATCTTTTGTTATTCCGTTGCAAGTTAGACTTGATTTTTTTGGCTATAATTGCCATGGTTGGGCATCTTCTTTTGGGATGATGTTGTAAATATTAGATATGATAAATGAATTTTTATTTATTGATGGATTTGATTAGTTACTCTCATGATGTAAATGGTTTTCAATTGCAATATCGTCCAAGGTGGTTTTTGGGGCGTTACAAGTTTTGGAATCAGAGCTTCGACTTTAAGTCTTACATGGGAGCTGTAGGTTATGGATTACCACTAGAGAAATAGGATTAGGCTAAATGAAATTATTGATCTAAAACTTTATACAAGCCTTATGCCTTGGATTAAAAATATAGTTAGGATGTCTTGTACATCAATGAAACTAAATTATGAATTGATGTGCAGGATGGGTGGAGGACTTGGACGTGGGCGTGATCGTGGAGGTCAAGCAAATCCACCACCACCACCACCTCTCGATGCTATGAACGGCATATACCAATGCCTACAAGAGCTAACCACTATGATACAACACCAGAATGGAAACAACAACCCCAATGATGGGGTGCATCCATTAGCTCGTGTACCAAGCAACGGAGACGACAATTGAAGGATGATAGTTCTTTGAGAATTTTTACGACAACACCCACCTACTTTCTAAGGAAGCTCTAAACCCTTGGACGCGGATAAATGGATCCGCCAGGTGAAGAAGATGTGTGATGGCATGGGAGTTACCAAGGATTTACGGGTTAGCTTGGCTACATACCTATTCGAGGGGGAGGTCGACCAATGGTGGGATTCGGTGAAGAGAAGAAGGAATATAGATGCTCTGACTTGAGAGGAGTTTAATCAAATCTTCCAAGGCAAGTACTTTCCTGAATCAGTCAAGGACAGGATGAGTACAGACTTTCTCGCTCTACGACAGGGGAGCATAACAGTGATGGAGTATGAGAGGAGGTCTGACGACCTATCCCGCTATGCCACAGAGTTAATATCCACAGAGGTCAGAAGGGCCAAATACTTTGAGCAGGGCTTGAGGTCTACCATCAGGGAGAAGCTTGTGGCTCTCAAGATTCAGGACTATGGAGATCTTATTGATAGAGCTGCACTGGTGTAGAGAGACACTGAAGACAATCAGAGGCGACAGAGCTTCTCAAGGGGAGGTTCGATCAGGACCGGTGCTAGCAGCAGTGACGGGTAGAGAGCAGTACCCTACCATCGCCTAGACCAGGCGGTTGGACAGAGGCTTCAGAAAGCCAGAAGAGTTGGAGGTGTACCAGAGAAGGTAGGAGTAGACCCATGAGCCTGCTTTGCATATGGAGGTTTGGGACATATTCAGAATCATTGTATGATTTCCCACCCCAAAAGAATACCCCGACAGTTGGACAGGTTAATGCACCAAAGCCACCACTATCGAGGCCACTACACCAGAGACATTTAGGAGCTATAGCACCCGGAGGTGTCAATCAAGGGAAAGTATTTGCTTTAACTCAACTGGGGGAAGATGCTTCCAATGCCGTTGTGGAAGGTATTGTTGTTCTCTACAATTCTTAGGCCTGAATTTTATTTGATCCCAGTGCTACTCATTCATTCATACGCACTAAATATGCTCTCAATTTGGGATTGGACTTTGAGAAGCTAGAACATGCCTTAAATATTGACATGCCTACGGGAGCACGGTTGGATACAGAAGGGTGTGTAGAGGTTGTGTGCTTCGAATTGGGGAGCAAGAATTAATTGTAAACTTGGTTGCATTAGACATGAAGGGGTATGACATAATATTTGGGATGAACTTGTTGTCCACTTTTTGTGCGGTAATGAATTATTTTCATAAACGGGTTTTATTTCGATTACCGGGTGGTGTAGTTTTCAGCTTCATTAATAATAAAAATTCTTCCCATCCATTTTCCACTCCAAAAAATGTATTCTTCAAATCTAAGGCGGGGAACAATTTGAGTTTCTTGGCCAACTTAATGGGAGATGAGCAGGATAAATTTCATGCTGATGTGGTGCTGGTAGTATCGAATTTTTTGGATATCTTCCCAAACGAACTACCCGGGTTACCCCCACAAAGAGAGATTGAATTTAAGATTGATCTCTATTTGGGAACCGAACTCATATTCATTGCTCCCTATCGGATGACGCCTTTGGAGTTAAAGGAGCTAAGGAAGCAGTTGGACCATCTTTTGACTATTGGGTTTATCCGTTTTAGCACTTCCCCTTGGAGAGGCCTGGTCTTTTTTATGAAGAAGCATGAAAAAATACTTCAGTTATGCACGGACTACCGAAGGTTGAACTGAGTGACATTGAAGAATAAATATCCATTACCACAAATTGATGATTTATTCGATCAGTTGAGGGGTTCTAAGTATTACTCCTAGATTGATCTTCGCACAGGGTACCATCAATTGCGGATCAAAGAGAAGGATATTCCTAAGACAACTTTTCATACCCAATATGGTCATTTCGAATATACGGTAATGTCGTTCGAACTGACTAATGCTCCTGCAGCCTTCATGGATTTAATGCACTGGGTATTCTGGCTGTATCTAGATCAGTTTGTTATCGTGTTCATTGATGACATATTGATTTATTCACGGACATAAGGAGAACATGAACACCATCTCTCAATTGTGCTATAGACCTTGAGAGAGTATTATAACCTATTTGGTAAGATGAGTAAATGCGAGTTCTGGATGAAGGAAGTGAAATTCTTTGGTCATGTTGTGTCCGAACAGGATGTAGCTGTTGACCCGGCCAAGATTGAAGCAGTGATGAAGTGGGAACCACCAAAGAATGTGACCAAAGTACGTAGTTTCCTAGGTTGAGCAGGCTACTACCGGAGGTTTGTAGAAGGGTTCTCAAAACTTGCAATGCCTATGACTCTCCTTACGAAGAAAGGAAAAAATTTGTGTGGACTCAAGCGTGTGAACTAGCCTTTCGCACCTTGAAGGAAAGGTTGACAACAGCTCCTGTCCTCATTATTCCAAGCAGTGGGGAAGGATACGATGTTTACACAGATGCTTCATTACGAGGCTTGGGATGTGTGCTAATGCAAGGAGGTAAGGTAGTTTCTTATGGCTCAAGGCAACTCAAGGTTCATGAGCAGAACTATCCCACTCATGACTTGGAGCTTGCCGCTATGGTTTTTGCTCTTAAGTTGTGGAGGTGTTACTTGTATGGGGAAAGGTTTCAAGTGTTTTCTGAAGGTGGATATGAACCTTCGGCAAAGAAGGTGGATTGAGTATCTAGAAGATTATGATTTCACACTCAACTACCACCCGGGGAAGGCGAATGTAGTAGCAGATGCACTAAGCAGAAAGTCTCGGGGTGAAATCAATGTTCTTGTGGTTTATAAGTGGAAGATGATTGAGGCTTTGGAGGGATTTGATCTATGGGTAGATCGGCAGGAGGCTCGACCATGCTTATTCAATCTTATAGCTCAACCAATTCTCCGACAAAGGATTGTAGAGCTGCAGCGATTAGATACAGAGTTGGAAGATATCCGGGATAAATTAGAGAAGAATGAGATGATTAAGAACTGGGAAATACGTAATGACGAATTACAATTTTGTGGAAGACTATGTGTACCGAACAATGATCAAGTACGGGAAGAAGTGTTGGGTGAGTGCCATCGTTCCAAATTTTTCATACATCCGGGTAGTACCAAGATGTATAGAGACATGAAGCGTCAGTATCGGTGGAAAGGGATGAAACAAGACATGGCTAAGTACATTTCAAAGTGTGCGGTGTGCCAACAGATGAAGATCGAGCATCAAAAGCCCGGAAGATTATTACAGTCCTTGCCTATCCTAGAGTGGAAGTGGGATCACATCACCATGGATTTCGTGTCTGGGTTACCATGGACGTCACAAGGACATAATGCAGTATGGTTCCTTGTAGATCGACTCACCAAGTCCGCTCATTTCTTGAGTATGAAGACCACAGATACATTAGAGAACTTGAGCAAGTTGTACATTCGCGAGATTATTAGATTACATGGGGTTCCACTCTCTATCGTGTCGGATCGTGATTCTCGTTTTGTGGCACAATTTTGGAAAAGTCTACAACGAGCTATGAGGACAGAATTACACTTTAGCACTGCCTTTCATCCCCAAACTGATGGGCAATCCGAGAGGGTGATACAAATTTTGGAAGACATGTTGCATGCTTGTGTGTTGGACTTCAAGGGAAGTTGGAGTGATCATTTTCCGTTGATGGAGTTTGTGTATAATAATAGTTTCCAATCTAGCATTGACATGGCACCTTATGAAGTATTGTATGAAAAACCATGTAGGTCCCCAACTTGTTGGTTGGAAGCTGGAGAGAGTAGCATATTTGGACCGGAAATCATTCGAGAGACTATAGAGAAAATCCAACTCATCCGGGAGAGATTATGCACAGCACAAAGTAGACAGAAAAGCTATGCGGATAGAAGACGAAGACCATTGGAATTCAAAGAGGGGCACTATGTGTTCCTCAAAGTGTCATCCAAAAAGGGAGTATTTAGATTTGCGAAGAAAGAAAAATTAGCTCCAAGGTACATTGAACCTTTCGAAGTGATCAAAGCAATGGGCAAAGCGGCGTATCAACTTCAATTACCACCTCAATTGTCAGGGGTACATAATGTGTTCCATGTGTCGATGTTGAGAAAGCGTCAATCGGATACAACGCAAGTCCTAGATTTTGAGGATATTGAAGTGCAAAATGGAGCAACATATGAAGAACAACCGGTAAAGATTCTCGACACCAAGGAGAAGGTGCTTCGCAACAAAGTCATTCAATTGGTGAAAGTCTTGTGACAACACCATGGAGTGGAGAAAGCTACTTGCGAACCGGAGCTAGAGATGCGAGAATTACCCCTATTTGTTCGCTACTTGAGGTAAGTTTTGAGGACGAAACTGTCTTTAAAGGGGGTGGATTGTAAACCCCCACACTTTTATTTTAATAAGTAGCAAGTAAATATATGAAATGTTCTATAATCGAAATTGTACCAACTATGTTTGATATCCAAATGTATGTTATATAAGTTTGGGTTGGTTTTGGAAGGGTTTGAAATGGATTAGAAATGAAAAAAACAAGGGAAACAGGCAAAACTGAACAGACCATACCGGTACGCCCAAAACTTACCGTACCGGTATGCTATTGTCCAGAGAGTTTACCGTACTGATACGCTCTGGAAGTTCCAAAAATTTTAAGTCGTAATCTGGAGTCCACTTTGCACCCTATAAATACATAATGACTCCTCCATTAGCCCCATTTCAACATTTTTAACCCTAGAAAGTCCTAGAGATGAAGAAAAGAGGAGAAAAACAAGACATTAAGAGTGGATTCAAGTTGGAGAAAGATCAAATCTGAAGTTCTTCACACAAAACCAAGGAAGAAGAAGGTAGGGGTTTTCTTCCATTCTTGTTCATTGAGGTTAGGGTTTATAAATATGTATGTTTTGCTTCTAAACCTTAGATATATGCTATGAAATACTTGTTTATTGAAGTTCTTACAAATATCACCATGTTTTGAATGTATTTATGGTTTGATAGCCAAGAAAACCCTAGTTTTTGAGAAAAAAAAATGGATTTTCTTCTTAATGATTCAATTACTTTTGATTTCAAAACTTTAGTGCTTTATATTGAACCACAAAAGTGTATTGATGATGATCTCTTGCATATTTTCTTAACTTGTTCTATTGGGATACTACTTGTGAAATTTGAGAATTTTGGATCTGATTGTCATTTGAGAAATTTGTTGGGAATTGTATTTCTTGTGGATGTTTGGATGACCATGGGTGGCCATTAACCGAATATCATAGAGTGGGTTAGATGCGTTGCTTATTCCGTGTGGGTTTGAAGGTTCCTTATCACTCGTAGTAGGGTTGGTGCCTTGCAAGGACCAAACTACTATTCGCTCACTTGAAATCGAGACTGAGAGTTAGTATACTATTCCTAGGTTAGATTCATCACTGCCATGAGTTGATATACGCCCTTCCTAAAGGTTAGATATCCTTAAGAGGATTTGGGTGTGTGTGTTTGGGCTAGAATATTCTCGACTAGGGAATTCCCTTTGAGACGAAGTAGAGTCTAATCTTTTGTTATTCCGTTGCAAATTAGACTTGATTCTTTTGGATGTAATTGTCATGGCTGGGCATCTTCTTTTGGGATGATGTTGTAAATATTAGATATGATGAATAAATTTTTATTTATTGATAGATTTGATTAGCTGCTCTCATGATGTTAATGATTTTCAATTGCAATGTCGTTCAAGGTGATTTTTAGGACGTTACAAATAATGAGGAAATATTGACATCGAGTTCCCTATCTCAGAACAACAAATGGACTACACAAAAATTGAAAACTTTTTAGGTGCAAAAAAAATACCAAGTTAAGAGATATACATACTTGCGGAGATAGGCCAATAGATACTTCAATTGTATCATGTCTTTATGGCCAATAACCATGAATTGATTGTATCATTTTCTCTGAAATACTCTCTATTGAATAATTTTTCTCTCCCAAACAAACACACCGTTTATCTGTCCAAAATAATTGTCTGGGCTTCCTGTCTGTAAAACAAAGACCAATAAAACACAAAATCACTCACCGAAAAGTTTATAAACTTGCCCAAAGAAAAAAAAAAACCATCAAATTTTAGTACATAATAAGCTAGAAATCTATGCATGAACGTCAGGTACTGCCAAGAATAGATCAAATCAAGCATGTAATTGCAAGGAAGCCGACACGGTGAATTTATTTGAAACATCAAAGCATTATCACCAGCTTCGATGCCATTCGAGTATCCAGCCCATGTTTGTTGAATAGATACAAAAATTGTTCCTATTCAATTTTTAAAATGGGTGGGACCATTCGCACCCCACAAATCTTTTTTTTTCACCCGATGTAATTTCTCATTATCAAAGTAATAAGTCCAACTATTTTATACTAACACCATTAATAACTAAGATCACCCCATGCTGCATACACTCTATTAATAGTTAAGTTCGCTCTTTTTATGTATAACCTTTTAATGAAAGATGTCATTGTAAAAAAAAAATATTAAAGACAAACAATTAGTTTGAATGTATAAATATATTTACGAAAAAAAAAAACAAAGAAACAAGGAGAAAAAAACCAAAAATGAAATAAGTAAAAAAAAATGCCGAAAACAAGAAAAACAATGAACGAAATAAGAAAGTAACCGAACAAGGAAAAATCATAAAGAAACAAGCAGACCGAAATAAGAAGGAAAAAAAAATTACAACAACACAAAACCACAAGACGAAAAATCATGAGAAAAAAAAATCAGCATCAAGCACATACACAAAATCGAACAAGAAAATAAATAAGCAAAATAGGTGCAAAACCTAAACAAGATAAAAAAAGAAAAAATAATCTAAAAACATACATATACAACACATGCATAAATATTTTTAACAAAAATTTATTAAATTTTACTGAGATATTAAAACATACAAAAAAGTAATGAAAATTCATATAACAACTCATGAATTCAAACATAGAATTAAACTGAGAACTAATACTAACATATATCTTACTGGAAAAATTCATATTGAAAAATTATTTTTGTAAGTATATGAAATGAGATAGAGAATGAAACTCTAATGGGGTGAATATAGAAGAGATGAACTGAATAGTTTAATAATAAGAAATTAAATGAAATGAGAAAGAAGATTTGTGCAGTAGAAATAGTTCCGCTCTTTAAAACCAGGAATTCGTTTCAATACAAAACTGAAGCACAAGACACTAATAAGTAGACTTACCTTGGAAAGGTTAGAAAACCAAAGCCTTGTGATCAATCAAAGCCACATGTCGATTTCTTTATGCTCTGCCCATGACCCGAGACGTAAGTAGAACACTGTTAATCAAAATGAAGTTAAATTCGGTGGACCAATAGGTTAAACCATTTGTAATGTTCATGGGAAGTTTGTCAAAACGTAATGAAGAAGTCAGTCTCTTACATTGGGTAAGAGGCCGAAGATTAGGGGAAGATGGGAGAGAAAAGACAGACTGAGGGGATTCAAAGAACGAATTTTTTGGACAGAATATAAATTTTGAGAATTAATTTGACGCATTAAATTTACAATATTTAAATGCTTTGAAAGGTTAAAAGCTTGAGATAAATTGGGAATACCATCGCTCGTTGAGTGATAATCTTATTTATTGCGAAGTGATCTAAACCCTTTTTTAATGTTTGGAATTCAAAATACAATTTACTTTATTATATAAATGTGTCAATTTGATGTTCAAATTTAGTGCAAAATTTTCATGTACAGAGCTTTTCTTGTATTGTTAATGGAGCCAGAAAGACATATGAGGGAGGGAGGGAG
>CAUOFW020000001.1:4988094-4998894 GCA_963454935.2 Ilex paraguariensis
GGGGGGGGGGGGGCACGGGGAGACGTATGCAAGGTGGGGTATTCGAGCGGTTGACACTTGTCATTTGTCACTAACATGAGCTTTTTTTTTAATTGTGCTTTTGAAAAGAGTGCAACACGATGAGTTCCTAGGATCACTCAAACTAATACTATTCTTGACGAAGCTCGCTTCACTAACATTAGTTACTCTCCTTTTTGGATGAGTAAAAAATTAATTTCTATTGATCAAAGTAAATACAGGTGTCCAGGAAAGGGAGTAGCTCTTCCAGAAAAAAAAGGGGCACGCCTACTGTGTGTATGCATTAACAATAAAAAAACATCAACAAAAATAAGAGCAGGAGCAAAAGGATCTAAGAACATAGAGTTCAGAGGGAGTTGAAGGCCTTGAGCCAGAACTTCTAACTAAATCCTTCTCCATAACAGGCTGTATAAACAACTGGTGTCAGTCACTCCAGACTGGAGTTAGGCAAATTCCATGACTGCAGAAGTTGTTGATTCAAGTGATACAACTCGAATTTTACTGAGGCAATTCAATCCCTTAGTATGAGGACAATGTTCTGCAGCAAAGATATCTGCTGTTAGTGGGTAAATGCTGAAACATTTGTTTACGGAGGCATTAAACTTTTATCAGAAAATGCGTACAACTTGTACAATGTAAACAAGAACAGAAACTACATATATGCTTTAATAGTTAATATTAATAAGTCAATGAAACCATAAAACAATATATTAATCATGATAGAGCAACAATTAGCATCAGTAGTTATATGATTCCATACGCCATTAAAATGCTTGATTTTGACTCAGCTAATGTAGGTGAGATGTGAATGAGATAAAGACATGAAGATTCCCTGTTGCTGTTTCTGGCCATCCTCTTCAACGGTTAATGGATTATATTGTGCCTAACAACTTCAGGAATATATATTATATAGATACTCCGACGCTGAGATATTTTGGAGGCCTGTCTCCATAATTCTAGCCTTGTTTCAGATTTTTTGGGAGCTTGATTGCATTTGTTCTTGCAATGACATTCATATGTGTATGCTAAATTGAGTGACGCATATTAAATTATTATTAATTCCTTAATTTCTTGGTTTGTCAAATTTTCGTTTCTTTTTTGAGATGGTCTGAATACTAATGCCCACATGAGAATTCTCGATGAATTATTCCTCAGTCTCTTTTTTTTGCCCTGTTGACACACACTATAGCTTGAAAGCTCAATGTTTGGAGGTAATGGAAGATTTATATTCACTAGATTCGACAGTCTAATGATGTATGGGCAGAGCATAGCACAGAGGAGCGGATGCATTTAGATCTCAGATAGTGTATGAGTGTATTGAGCAATGTTATATAGTTCAAACAAATCCCAAAATTAGCAACCCAAATGACATGGCACGCACCATGTCATTTGATGGGTCACTTGAAATATGTGAAAGGGATACTCAAACTCAAAGTAAAGTCCCGTATATATAGCCAAAAATAATACAGAGTGACTTAGACATCTTTGTAGTTTAGGCAAAATATAAAAATCATAGTAAGGGTAAAAAAGAGAAAAGAAATCCTAATAAACCTAGACTATCTATACTCTAACACTCCCCCTCAAGCTAGGCGCAAAAATGTCAACTAAGCCAAGCTTGACAACGGAGTCCCGAAGAATAGACAGAGTGACAGGTTTGGTAAAAACATCCGCAACTTGATCACTGGTCCCCACAAACGATGGAGTAACAAGACCACTGCTGACCTTCTCCCGAAGAAAGTGAACATCGATCTCTATATGCTTCGTTCTCTCATGTAGTACAGAGTCAGAAGCGAGCTGAATAGCAGATTGATTATCACAATATAATGTGGATGGAGAGGTCACTGAAAAACCCAACTCGTCAAGAATCGATCGTAGCCAGATAATCTCACATGTGCCAAGTGCCAATGCCCGATACTCTGCCTCTGCGGACGAGCGGGAGACAACTGCCTGCTTCTTGCTCTTCCAAGAGATAAGATGAGTCCCTCGAAAAGCACAGAAACCCGTAGTAGATCGACCATCACATGCTCCCCCATAATCTGAATCTGAATAACAGGCTAGAGAACCGGTCTGAGATCCTGATGCATAAAACAACCCAAGTCCAGGACAAGACTTGAGGTACCGAAGAATATGATAAACTGCATCAAGATGAGGCTGACATGGCCTATGCATGAACTGACTAACTCGGCTGACTGCGAATGAAATGTCCGGCCTAGTATTGGCTAAGTAGATAAGTCTACCTACCAATCTTTGATAAACTGTCGGATCTTTCAACTCCTCACCTTCAGCAGTAAGCTTCAGGTTTGGAATCATGGGTGATGATGCCGGTTTGCACCCCAACATCCCAGTGTCTGAAAGAAGATCCAAAACATACTTTCTCTGAGAAAGAACAATACCTCTGCTTCTACGGGCAACCTCAATCCCAAGAAAGTATCGCAGAAATCCAAGATCCTTCACATCGAAGGCCTTCCCAAGGTCTATCTTGACCTGCGCAGTCCCAGAAACATCATCACCAGTAATAATAATATCATCAACATATACCAGAAGGATGACACACTGTCCAGAAGTATTCCGTCGAATAAAGCAGGTATGATCAGAATGACACCTGGTGAACCCCAATCGTATGACTACATCACTGAAGCGAGAGAACCAGGCTCGTGGCGACTGTTTCAGTCCATAAAGAGACTTACGCAGTCGACATACCTTTCCAGCATACTCCCCCTCACCACGAAAGCCCGGTGGTGCATCCATATAAATAATCTCGTCCAGATCACCGTGAAGAAACGCATTCTTCACATCTAATTGATGAAGAGGCCAAGAGTACTCCGCAGCCAGAGAAATAATTAACCGAACAGTAGTCAATTTTGCCACGGGGGCAAATGTAGCACCAAAGTCACGACCTGGTACCTGAGTAAAGCCCTTCGCCACAAGTCTAGCCTTGTAACGATCAATAGTACCATCTGCCAGAAACTTCAGGGTGTAAACCCAGCGACAGCCAACAGGCTTCACCCCTGAAGGTAAGGAGACAAGATCCCATGTATGATTACGCTGAAGAGCGTCCATCTCTGTCTGCATGGCAAGAACCCACTGGGGCTCCCGCATAGCTTCCGAAATAGAGCGAGGAACCAGCGTATCTGATAAGGCCATAGTATAAGCTCGAAATGTGGGAGACAGATTACCATAAGAAACATAAGCAGAGATCGGATATAAAATCTTGGCGGTCCAACCATATCGATCAACTGGACGGCGATCACGCCTTGGATAACGACGCCCTAAATCACCATCCTCTACTGATAATATCTTATCAGGTAAAGTAACTGGCTCAGCACCTGTAATCTCATCAGTACTAACAACAGGTGCATCAATATGCTCAACAAACTGAGAAGTATTACCTGCATCGCCTGAGGTAGAGGGGATATCAGCAGGGTGATGAGAGCGAGGACAACGAGCATACACCTGCAAAGGAAGAGAGACTGGTAACTCTGTACTGACAGGGATGAGTGACTCCTTGGGAGGAAAAACGGATGACCCTGTAGGGATAGTGATCAATGACTCTGACTCTTGTGGTAATGGAAAATCAAAGGGAGTATCATCAACTGGAGGGGCAGACAAAGGACTGAAAGGAAAATAAGGAATATGCTCAAGAAAGGTAACATCTAGACTGTGATACATACGACGCCTAATAGGATCATAACATCGATACCCCTTAGATTGATGACAATAGCCCACAAAGATACAACGAATCGCTTTATCATCAAGTTTATGACGAGTAGGAGACCGATCCTGAACAAAACATGTGCATCCAAAAACACGAGGGGGGACCGGAAAAAGTGTCCGCTCAGGAAATAAGACCTGTAAGGGAGCCTTATGCTGAAGAACACGACTCGGCGTACGATTGCACAGAAAGGTAGAAGTCAAAACAGCAAAATGCCAATAAGATTTTGGTACCCTCATGCCTCTAAGCAGACAACGTACCATCCCTATCAAACTCCTATTTTTCCTCTCAGCAACACCATTTTGCTCAGGAGTATATGGACAAGTGAGTTGCTGAAGGATACCCTGAGAAGAAAGGTGAGACACTAAAGCATCAGACACATATTCTTTGGCATTATCCGAACGAAGAGCACGAACAATGACATCGAATTGTGTCTTAATCATCTGTAAAAACTGAGTGATTATAGGGAGCACATCAGACTTCCTATGCAAAAGGTAGACCCAAGTACAACGGGTATGATCATCTATAAATGTCACATAATATCTGGCACCTGACAGAGCAGTAACGGGAGAGGGTCCCCAAATATCAGAGTGTATTAGGTCAAATGGCTTGGGTGACTGGTGCATGCGAGGAATATAATTGGCCCTAACATGTTTTGATAGGGAACAGATAACGCAATCAAGTTTACCACCAACACAAGCATTACTCAAAGCAGGAAACAACATACATAAATATTTAAAATTTGTATGTCCAAAACGGTCATGCCACAATTGAACAGTTTGTGACGAAAAATCATAACGACAACTACTAGGTAAAATACTAGCATGCAAGCTAGGAACAGAAAAAGACAAAGCAGGTGCAGGTGAAGGAATTGGTGAAACTGGAGATGGATTGCCAAGATAATACAGTCCATCTTTCTCATGTCCCTTGATAATAATCCTCCTGGTACTCAGGTCCTGCAAATAACACGAATCAGATAAGAATACAACCGCACAGTGAAAATCTCTGGCTAACTGATGTACAGATAATAGATTCATGGCCAACTTTGGCGCATGAAAAACCGAATGTAATGTAAGGCCATCTGGGAGACGGACTGTACCCCTACTAACAATAGGGGCATGTGTTCCATCTGCTAACTGAACCTGTGTATGTAACGGCTCGTCAAAAGTGGTGAAGTGATGGGCCTCACCTGTCATGTGACCATTCGCACCCGAGTCCAACATCCAAAGGGGAGATGAACTGGCACAAGCGTGAAAGGCACGAGATATACCTGTAGTGGTGACAGCAGCAGTAGTCAGACTCTGAGAAGTCAGAGCAGACATAAGTATATCTAATCGGGAAGTGATAGCATCCATATCACTTTGCCAAGGAGGAGCAGTAGCAGGAGTGGCGGTAGTGGGCGGTGGTACCTCAGCAATAGCAACAGTACGGCTGCGAGAAGGTGGCTTAAGCTCTGGATGGAGCTTCCAGCAAGTAGCCCTGAGATGTCCTGGTCGGCCACAATAATCACATTGACGGGAATCCCCCCGTCTGCGCTGATCTGGGGCGCCCTGACGGCGCTGGTCTGAGCGTTGCCCATCCCTGACTAAGGATCCTGAACGGGACCCTACAGCAGCTGCAAGGGCCATCTGGTCAATCGAAGGAGTCAAAGCTGCAACTGGAAGTGATGCAATACGGACTCGACGCTCATGCTGCTCAATCATCCCATACACCTCATAAAGAGAAGGAAGTGTCAACATCGACAAGATCTGAGAACGAGGTCCCTCAAACTCATCACGAAGCCCCATAAGGAACTTGTGAATCCTATCCTCCTGCTCTCGAGTATGCAAGAATGCTGCTCCCTCGGGCTCTATCTTCGGAATAGCAGCAAGAGGACGTAGAGACTCATACTCAAGCCAGCGCTGGGTCAAATAGCCATAATAATCCTGAACGGTCATATCTCCCTGTCGAGCATATGAGAGCTCCTGAGAAAGCTCATAAACACGAACTCCCCGTCCTGACTGAGAATACATCTCTGATAATGCGCTCCATAGCTTCGGAACAGAGCTATGAAACTGGTGGATCCTGCAAACAGAGGGCTCCATTGAGCCAAATAACCATCCAAGAATGGCACAGTTTTCAGAGAACCACGCAGAATATCCAGGGTCGGCATCAGCTGGCTTTGGGTGAGATCCCGTCAGCCAACCAAGCTTCCCTACACGGCCTAAGAAAAGCTGGAATGAGCGTGACCACTCAGCGAAGTTACGACCATTCAACAATTGTGCCGTAACTTTTTGAGAGATCATGCCCGGTAATGCTGGTAATGCAACTGTGCTAGTAGGCACTGTATACTGGTCAAACATAAAAGTGGAAGTACCCATAGATGTCTCAACGGTAGAGGTGTCAACAGTAGGGTTCTCAAGTCCCTCAGTAGTAGCCATATCAACAACAATACTAGGGCACCCGTGACAGAAAAATAACTCTAAGATAAATAGAGGAATAAAATAAGGGAGAACAATATACCTTCAGTCGAACAGTAGCGACAAATAGGGAAGGTCCAAAAAGCTCCCAAATAATCAAGTCACGGTGCCCAGAAATCCAAAATATATAAATAAGTGATCTACTGCATCAAGGGCAGATCAACAGAAAAGAGGATCCGCTCCCTCCCAAAAAAGTCCTAGAATAAAATCACAACGAAAGTTGTGACCCAGCAGTGGGCTGGACAATGATCTAGCAGTAGGAGTGGTTTTATTGGGTTTATTGGGTTGGATCTATTATTATTATTATATGGAGAATGGGTAAAGGGCGCGGGACAGGATATATATGGCCAGTCGGTTGGACAGTGGGCTGGTTTAGCATATGGTTATGGGCTGGTTTGGCATATGGTTATGGACTGGTTGAACTGGTATGGATTGAGGTTGCTGCCTTTGTCGTGGATTAAGGTTGTGGTGGACTGGTATGGACTGGTTTGTCTGGGATGCGGCTAGGGGCTGGTATGGACTGGTATAAGGATAGGCAGTCAGTGTATGGACTGGTATGAGGATGGGCAGTCGGTGGAAGACTGTTTGTTGCCTGGGCCGTCGGTGTATGGATTTTGGGGCTGTCGGTGTGGCCTGGTATGGGCAGTAGGTGGACTGGTTTTGTCGCTGGTTTGGTCGGTTTCGCTGGGCAGCTGATGGCCAGGGTGGTTTCGGCGGTATGGCTGGTAGAGCCATACACTAACCCTACCCCAAACCCTAACCTTGCTCTGATACCAACTTGAAATAATTGTGAGTAAAAGGAGATACTCAAATTAAGAGTAAAACCCCGTATATATAGGCAAAATATAAAAATCATAGTAAGGGTAAAAAAGGGAAAAGAAATCCTAATAAACCTAGACTATCTATACTCCAACACTTCCCCTCAAGCTAGGCGCAAAAATGTCAACTAAGCCAAGCTTGACAACGGAGTCCCGAAGAATAGACAGAGTGACAGGTTTGGTAAAAACATCCGCAACTTGATCACTGGTCCCCACAAACGATGGAGTAACAAGACCACTGCTGACCTTCTCCCGAAGAAAGTGAACATCGATCTCTATATGCTTCGTTCTCTCATGTAGTACAGAGTCAGAAGCGAGCTGAATAGCAGATTGATTATCACAATATAATGTGGATGGAGAGGTCACTGAAAAACCCAACTCGTCAAGAATCGATCGTAGCCAGATAATCTCACATGTGCCAAGTGCCAATGCCCGATACTCTGCCTCTGCGGACGAGCGGGAGACAACTGCCTGCTTCTTGCTCTTCCAAGAGATAAGATGAGTCCCTCGAAAAGCACAGAAACCCGTAGTAGATCGACCATCACATGCTCCCCCATAATCTGAATCTGAATAACAGGCTAGAGAACCGGTCTGAGATCCTGATGCATAAAACAACCCAAGTCCAGGACAAGACTTGAGGTACCGAAGAATATGATAAACTGCATCAAGATGAGGCTGACATGGCCTATGCATGAACTGACTAACTCGGCTGACTGCGAATGAAATGTCCGGCCTAGTATTGGCTAAGTAGATAAGTCTACCTACCAATCTTTGATAAACTGTCGGATCTTTCAACTCCTCACCTTCAGCAGTAAGCTTCAGGTTTGGAATCATAGGTGATGATGCCGGTTTGCACCCCAACATCCCAGTGTCTGAAAGAAGATCCAAAACATACTTTCTCTGAGAAAGAACAATACCTCTGCTTCTACGGGCAACCTCAATCCCAAGAAAGTATCGCAGAAATCCAAGATCCTTCACATCGAAGGCCTTCCCAAGGTCTATCTTGACCTGCGCAGTCCCAGAAACATCATCACCAGTAATAATAATATCATCAACATATACCAGAAGGATGACACACTGTCCAGAAGTATTCCGTCGAATAAAGCAGGTATGATCAGAATGACACCTGGTGAACCCCAATCGTATGACTACATCACTGAAGCGAGAGAACCAGGCTCGTGGCGACTGTTTCAGTCCATAAAGAGACTTACGCAGTCGACATACCTTTCCAGCATACTCCCCCTCACCACGAAAGCCCGGTGGTGCATCCATATAAATAATCTCGTCCAGATCACCGTGAAGAAACGCATTCTTCACATCTAATTGATGAAGAGGCCAAGAGTACTCCGCAGCCAGAGAAATAATTAACCGAACAGTAGTCAATTTTGCCACGGGGGCAAATGTAGCACCAAAATCACGACCTGGTACCTGAGTAAAGCCCTTCGCCACAAGTCTAGCCTTGTAACGATCAATAGTACCATCCGCAAGAAACTTCAGGGTGTAAACCCAGCGACAGCCAACAGGCTTCACCCCTGAAGGTAAGGAGACAAGATCCCATGTATGATTACGCTGAAGAGCGTCCATCTCTGTCTGCATGGCAAGAACCCACTGGGGCTCCCGCATAGCTTCCGAAATAGAGCGAGGAACCAGCGTATCTGATAAGGCCATAGTATAAGCTCGAAATGTGGGAGACAGATTACCATAAGAAACATAAGCAGAGATCGGATATAAAATCTTGGCGGTCCAACCATATCGATCAACTGGACGGCGATCACGCCTTGGATAACGACGCCCTAAATCACCATCCTCTACTGATAATATCTTATCAGGTAAAGTAACTGGCTCAGCACCTGTAATCTCATCAGTACTAACAACAGGTGCATCAATATGCTCAACAAACTGAGAAGTATTACCTGCATCGCCTGAGGTAGAGGGGATATCAGCAGGGTGATGAGAGCGAGGACAACGAGCATACACCTGCAAAGGAAGAGAGACTGGTAACTCTGTACTGACAGGGATGAGTGACTCCTTTGGAGGAAAAACGGATGACCCTGTAGGGATAGTGATCAATGACTCTGACTCTTGTGGTAATGGAAAATCAAAGGGAGTATCATCAACTGGAGGGGCAGACAAAGGACTGAAAGGAAAATAAGGAATATGCTCAAGAAAGGTAACATCTAGACTGTGATACATACGACGCCTAATAGGATCATAACATCGATACCCCTTAGATTGATGACAATAGCCCACAAAGATACAACGAATCGCTTTATCATCAAGTTTATGACGAGTAGGAGACCGATCCTGAACAAAACATGTGCATCCAAAAACACGAGGGGGGACCGGAAAAAGTGTCCGCTCAGGAAATAAGACCTGTAAGGGAGCCTTATGCTGAAGAACACGACTCGGCGTACGATTGCACAGAAAGGTAGAAGTCAAAACAGCAAAATGCCAATAAGATTTTGGTACCCTCATGCCTCTAAGCAGACAACGTACCATCCCTATCAAACTCCTATTTTTCCTCTCAGCAACACCATTTTGCTCAGGAGTATATGGACAAGTGAGTTGCTGAAGGATACCCTGAGAAGAAAGGTGAGACACTAAAGCATCAGACACATATTCTTTGGCATTATCCGAACGAAGAGCACGAACAATGACATCGAATTGTGTCTTAATCATCTGTAAAAACTGAGTGATTATAGGGAGCACATCAGACTTCCTATGCAAAAGGTAGACCCAAGTACAACGGGTATGATCATCTATAAATGTCACATAATATCTGGCACCTGACAGAGCAGTAACGGGAGAGGGTCCCCAAATATCAGAGTGTATTAGGTCAAATGGCTTGGGTGACTGGTGCATGCGAGGAATATAATTGGCCCTAACATGTTTTGATAGGGAACAGATAACGCAATCAAGTTTACCACCAACACAAGCATTACTCAAAGCAGGAAACAACATACATAAATATTTAAAATTTGTATGTCCAAAACGGTCATGCCACAATTGAACAGTTTGTGACGAAAAATCATAACGACAACTACTAGGTAAAATACTAGCATGCAAGCTAGGAACAGAAAAAGACAAAGCAGGTGCAGGTGAAGGAATTGGTGAAACTGGAGATGGATTGCCAAGATAATACAGTCCATCTTTCTCATGTCCCTTGATAATAATCCTCCTGGTACTCAGGTCCTGCAAATAACACGAATCAGATAAGAATACAACCGCACAGTGAAAATCTCTGGCTAACTGATGTACAGATAATAGATTCATGGCCAACTTTGGCGCATGAAAAACCGAATGTAATGTAAGGCCATCTGGGAGACGGACTGTACCCCTACTAACAATAGGGGCATGTGTTCCATCTGCTAACTGAACCTGTGTATGTAACGGCTCGTCAAAAGTGGTGAAGTGATGGGCCTCACCTGTCATGTGACCATTCGCACCCGAGTCCAACATCCAAAGGGGAGATGAACTGGCACAAGCGTGAAAGGCACGAGATATACCTGTAGTGGTGACAGCAGCAGTAGTCAGACTCTGAGAAGTCAGAGCAGACATAAGTATATCTAATCGGGAAGTGATAGCATCCATATCACTTTGCCAAGGAGGAGCAGTAGCAGGAGTGGCGGTAGTGGGCGGTGGTACCTCAGCAATAGCAACAGTACGGCTGCGAGAAGGTGGCTTAAGCTCTGGATGGAGCTTCCAGCAAGTAGCCCTGAGATGTCCTGGTCGGCCACAATAATCACATTGACGGGAATCCCTCCGTCTGCGTTGATCTGGGGCGCCCTGACGG